>KN470137.1:7816-20482 GCA_000787095.1 Periophthalmodon schlosseri
CATGCCAGTTCCATGTGGATAGGCCCAGTGATTACAGAGATATTAACCATAAACCAGGTCAACACATCTGCATTTGACAGTTACACAGCAAACTTCACCTGAGGATTCTGACCTGTCTCCAGCTCGTCTCACCTTTAAATATTTTTAGGACTAAAAAATAATGCTTTGTGAATTTTAGATACCATAAAGCTGATTAAACTCCTTAATCTTTAAATTTTTCCAAAAATCTATTGGGAAAAATGAATGGGAAGTTTACTTCCGGAAATCCATATGTAAAGCTTGTTCAGGGACTGTACTCCACCCACAGTCCATAAACAAGTGGACTTCACCCATGTGTTCGTCTCCAGTCAAATGAAGCTCATTGAGGCTAGCAGTTATAGGGGCCAATTAGGAGCCGAGTTCCTTATTTGGAATTATGACCACGAGTATCATAGCAACCAAAGTCGCTTAACCACACTGTCAAACAAACCTGTTGCTAACACTAGCGGGAGCAACCTTGGCGAAAGAAGGCGCCTGATTTGTATTAATGTTCATATCTTGATTTAAGGACAAAATAGCTAAATAAAAACACCAGGATCATGTAGAGCGGGTTAATATGAACCTTTCAAGTCCAAAATGGCAAGACTCATTGCAGCAGTTACAGAGACAGGCGTTAGCTATGTCCATTTATATATACAGTCTATGACTCCACCCAGCTTTTATTCTATTCATATTCTTTTATTTCCTTGTCGAGAAATAGAATTGTTAACCACTCTGCCACCCTGCACCCCACCATAACCTTACTAACACAAGCTTTCAGCATGCTGCCATTTTGATTGATGCTTGCTGGTATCTTTCCCTGTACGATTAATGACCTTATAGTCGTGAGACCATTCAAGTCCACTCCTGCTCTCTCCCTTTCTCAAACACTTGGCACAAAACAGCAGTGAAATAAACCCACACGGAGCCCAGCCAAAAGCTCCATTCATTAGTCAAGGGGGCGGGACATGCGCATGATTGATGGCTGCTCCAGCCACTCTCGTAATGGTGTTTGACTGATTGATGTTGGGTGAGTTTGATGAAGATATCAAGAGTGCCACCAGTGTGATCCAAGCATTCACCTCAGCCCACCTCTCAATACAGAGCCTGATTTACCACCTCAACGCCGCTGCCGTCATTTTTAAAGGCTCTCCGAATGTCATATCCGGTGTGTTGCGGTTGGGTTGATGTTAAGGAAATGAGAGAAAGAGAGGTGACTTAATAGCTGCATTGACTTTTAGACTAATTGAGATCATTAGGAGAACAGGCATGCATACAGTGCTAGGTAGAGGAGACAATTAACCCAGCCACCCATTTGAACAACTATAGTCTGTGATCTATATGTGCCAGCCTCAGGAACAAACACATTGGAGCAACCTCCAAATAATGAAATATTTCCAAACATGTTTTCTAGTTGTCAGGGTATGACACAGTTCAAGGTGTCATAGAGCTCTTTCAGTTTATTTACATTTATTTAGCAGAAAAAAAGTATACGCTCAGGGTATGAGTACAATTACTCTCAATTACAATTACTCTTCTTGAATTAAATACAATCATTTATTTTGTGCAGCTACAGCTTTGTAAAAATACAAGGAAGGTTATTTAGTATCCATAGTCATTGTCCATTAGTCCACTGACACATACGCCAATGGTTTCTACAAAAAGCATTATGGCTTCCAGGCATCAGTACATACAAATAATGTCCATTGAGGGTAAAGGTTCAGGAGCAGCAGTAAAGGGTCATCCACGCTGTCAGGACCCTACAAATGCCAGTTATATCAATAAAGTTACATAGCCTAAAGAAAAACGTGTTACACTGACCACAACTGTACAATGTGTAATGCTCTCCGCACCTTACCGAGACCCTGAACCTCTGACCATGCTCAGCTATGCAGCAGCCAGACCAACACTTGCAGAGATAAAACAATAGTGACATTAACTTAACAACACAGCCCAACAGCGACATACAAACACGTAACGGATCAGGATTACCAGCGATGCGTGAACGTTCTGCCCAACCCAGCTGCTGACCTTAGGACCCACAGTCGCCGGCTTGATGCTCTGACACGACCTAAACAACTTGACCAACTTCATACTTCGTCCGAGTACCATTCAGTCAATGTGACGTCGGGGGGGTCAGGTAAGGTAGAGGACCCCTGCTTTTATAGCACAGCCTCTACTTTCTATAGGCTGAGTGCAGAGTGCTTTAGACCAGCCCACTACATATAGAACTGCTTGATTATGGAAAAGTTGCAATCATTGCTATTTAAATCATAACTGAAATCACATTCCAACGTGCTTGGAGAAAACCAACCCAGACACAAGAAACATGCAAACTCCACACATAAAATCCCCATGGACCAGGAGTCAAGCCTGGGACCTTCTTGCTGTGAGGCAAAGGTGCTATCCACCAAGCCCCCCACTGAGAAACAAACACTGAAGCATTTTGCCAACCATAGCATACAGGACATACTGAAGAGTTCATTTGCAAAAAACACATTAGAACCATTTACAAAAGTCATTCAAGCCTTGCTGTTTACTCTTTGCAGAGCAATGTATTTTAGTGCAATCAAAATATCAATCGATATCACTTTATCTGTCCCCGAGGAGCAGCTTAAGCACATTGAGCACTAATGTGCTTAAGCTGCTCCTACACTAATACTAGAAAAGCTCAACAAAAGTCTCAGTGCAGCTCAACAGGCCAACAGATCAGGGCAGTTTACAGTGAGTAATAGCCCTCAGGACAAAAGTATCCCTTCTCTGTGCCCTCCTCTACTGCCATATTTGGTGTAGAAAGTTTGTTGCATTGTTTTAAAAAGTGTGTAGCATTTCAGAGCTAGCTCGTGAAAAACAAACTGCTCAAATCATGCAATCCAGTAGCCCTTAACTTCTATCTTGCTGCACTTTTTAGTGTTCAAAATTCCAAGATGTTAAGTTAAACATTTAAAATCAAATTTCAAAAAGCTCAGTGTGACAGCCAGTTGTCCACAAGAGCAGCCAAGCACAACCATGGCCACCACGGAATGCCCCCCCTCCTTGGTAAAATGCACTCAACATCATTTTTATCGATAATACCAGTAAAAGATGATAACAAAAAAAAAAAAAAAACAACTGTTTGACAATTTTCAAAATGGAGATATTTATACTATACTCCACAAAGCTCTTGAAATTTCTCCAGGTTAGCAATTATATATAACTTCCCAGTGCAGAACAAAAAAGCTATTTACAAAGAACACAGACATTTTAACAAAAGCAAAACATAAAATCTTCGTGAAAACTAATGATTTACAGAGAGATTAGTTGTCATTCCAATTAACCAAAAATACAAGAGGCTACTGATAAACACAGTCTACTTTAGAAAAATGAACCCAGCCCCACAGGCTTTTGCTGTTGCTAGCCAGACTGGAAACTCACCCCACAAAGCAAGAAGAAAAAAATGGCATCCTAATTTGTCAGTTAACCTTAAATGTCAAGGTGAAGTTGCAAACGCAAAGGTCAGATGTAAATTAGGTGCTTAAAAAAAAAAAAAAAAAAAGTCCTCTGTCTCCTGACCTCAATCTGTACTGTTCACTTCAGCGCTGGGGTTTCAAATGGCTAATGTTTAATTATGAGCGACCCTGTTTGGTTAGCTGTTAGCATGGCGTGTTAGCGAGCAGAGTTGACCAATCAAATGTCACAGCAGGAGGTGGCCATGTTCTAGTTTTACTGTGAGATTGATGTGGGCAGTATAATCCATGCGCTCTGAAATGACATCTGGATAAATGGGTAGAAGTACATGCAATACAGTGTAAGGAGATTTAGCCCATCACTGCAAAAAAGAGTAGCAGCTATAGTTTAAAGCACCAACATGGGACATTTAAGCAAAAAAGGACTGGGGAAAAAAAAAGTTTAGTTTTAGACAGTGCAAAATATACACTTCCAGTCAAACGTTTGGACACACCATCTCGTTCAAGGTTTTTCCTTTATTATTACTCCTTTTTACATTTTATATACATACAGAACACATCAGCTATATGAAGTAAGATGAATTATATAGTGAAAGCCACCCTTTGCTTTGTTGAAAAATATTGAATAGAGTTATATTTACTTTTTACCTTTGCTACATAATTCCATATATCTTCATATATTTGATGTCTTCTGTATGTACCCAATTTTATTTTATTTTTTTCAGTACAGATATATTGTAAAAGCAGCTCCTAGAGTCAAAATGAGACTGTACTCTCTGCATATCATTATAAAGCGCTTTTATCATCCACGAACCAGGAAGTGCACTGTTAGCATTACTATGGTAAATTGTAAATCACATTTTTATATAGCTCTTTTCCACCTTCAAGTCACTCAAAGCACTTTGCATCAAGGAACCACTCACCCATTCACACACATTCATACACCAGTGTACACAGACACTGGGGGGAGGTTAACTGAACTGCTGTCACCCCATTACTATGACAACAAAACTCCGCTCTGGCCTCTGAAAGTTGCGAAAAGTGCTCATCATGGTGAATAATTAGGATGCTCTGAATGCATAAGGTAAGTGAGGAATAACTTTGCAGAACAATCTAAAATGAACTTGTTCTGTTTCCCATGTTTTTAAGACAGTAATATCAGATACAGTGTCTTTAATCCTAATTTGAGAAGTTTATGCATGTCAGATGTTTCCAGATATGTGGAATACACTAGACATGCATTTTTACAGTGTGTGACAGATCTGAGGATGTATAAGGAGAGGGTTTGTTTAGAGTGAAAAGTGACTGTTCTGAATGAGAGCAAAGAAACAGCAGAGCAGAATCCTCACAGAACGAGTGGAGAGGGAGGGGCTGGAGAGAGTAAAGAGGAGAGATGGAGAAAATGTGGAGGAGAGATGGAGAGAATAAAGAGGAGAGATGGAGAGAATGTGGGGGAGAGATGGAGAGAGTAAGGAGTGATGGAGAGAATAAGGAGGAGGGATGTAGATCTGGTGTAATGTGATTTCAGAGAAATGTCAGGCTAATCTGGAGAGTTTGTCAGACAGAGCCCAAGGCAAGCCCCCAGCAGCACCACCAGGACACACTAGACTCTCCCCTCTTCTGCCTTTTTCTTTCTGTCACTCACTCCCTTCACTTCCTCTTTCTGTGTCTATCCCTCTATCTCTTTTTTGTTTGGTCAGTTTTTCCTTCTTCTCCATTTTAGCTGTGATTGGATGTTCTATGAAAAAGAGCAAAATATTTGGGGACGCTATTGGGGGGCATTGACCAACCTAGACACCCTGGCTGGATTTTAAGCATTAAATCTGGCAACCAAAATTCCACTTTCTGATTGGATAATCGTTTTGTCCATCACGTCCAATGTTTTTGTACCAGCATTACAATAGTTATAGTTAGTAACTACTTGACACAGTTAGGTCAAGTTTATCCAATTTAAAATCAAAATCGTACATACAGTTCCTTTAACCACAGACATTTTAAAAGCTGGGCCAGATATTTCAACAGTATAATGTACACATGTGCTAGAAACATATGAAGTACCAGCGACCAGTACCAGCAAACAGGACAATGACGGGCTCTGCTGTGCTCCCATACTCTAGGAGTTTCGGAGGCCATATATCGCTATAGAAACGTGGAGGCCGTGAGGAGCAGAGCCTGCTGTCTGTTAAATGTAAGAGGAGGTCTGGACTCAAGGAGGTGAGATGTGCATCAGCCTCAGGGAAAGGACACCAGAGACAGGGGAAAACAACAGCACCAGAATAATATTTGGACAATCAGAGTTTCTCATCAGAAATACACCATCAGCAGGGATATAGTTTGATTTGGGGTTCAGATGACATCACAGTATCAGGTGGCAGTAGCTCAGTTGGTAGAGTGCTTGTCCTCTGGTCTGAAGGTTGGAGGTTTGAATGTCGCTCGCGATCCCAGATCCCACTCATGAATATTGCCATTGTGTTCCTTGGCAACACACTTAACCCGCCTTGCCTCCAGTGTCTGCGTACACTGGTGTATGCATATGTGTGTGAGTGGTTTCTTGATCCCTAACCCACACAGGGCCTTTACAATAGAAAAATGCTGTATAAATCTGACTATTTACCATTTACTAATAACTGCCTATGGTGCCAAAATGGAAACATTGGCAGTTAGACTTGTTCTGTCCAGCCAAAACGATATCTTCATTTTTGTTTGGATATTTCTTGTTATACAGTTTAGGAATACAGACTGCTGCTGAAATCTGAGAGTGAGGGACCATCTCACTCTTGTATTTGAAAACCAATTTGCTGTGCTAAAATGTTATGACTCATAAATCAAATGAATATTGTACAATTTAACTTGCTCCACTTAAAAGCTCAACAAAGCGTCCATATAAACTGTCATGTCATCATTTCAGATAATAGCTGGACATCTCCATAATTCTATGATCCATGTGCCTCCATGGACGGGAGTCAAAACATCCCAGTACCAGTGTGTATTTACTGGGAGGCTTTGGGCTAAAATACATGGGGAATTTCTATAGTGTCAAAAATAGCAATGAATACTAGGTGGTTCATTTTTTATTTTTTTTTATTTAATGATTTCATAATCTCAGATGGAGGACAGGGGCCTATATAACTCTATGTGAGACAAATGTTGAACCTTATCTTTATTTATTTAGGATTGACTTCACATATTAATCCCATGGTTTAAAGTCTTTTCAACTCACATATTTCTTTGAGACTGAATAATAGCACTACTTTCTGAAGCTAAGTTTGTGCCAGTTTTTGTTTCATGTGGATAGGCCCACTAATTACAGAGATATTAACCATAAACCAGGTCAACATGTCTGCAACCTAACTTTTAAAGGCCCTGTACCTGATATTTTCCCTGTGTATTTGAGCTAAATGTGCCTTGTCCAAGTACAGATACATTGTAGAAGCAGCTCTTGTGGTCAAAATAGTGCTTATAAGCTCATCACTTTAAATAATTAGGATGCTCTGAATGCATAAGGTAAGTGAGGAATAACTTTGGACCACCCCAAACCGTTTATAATCAACTAGTTCTGTTTTTCACATTTTTTAGACAGTAAAAGTAGAAACAGTAAATTCCACCACAGACCCTGTTGGAGATGGGCTTGTACAGTGGAGACAGTGTTTTGTAGCAGTACTGAGTGTTTTGGTTGGAGCCTTGGGCAGCTGTGGCTTGGGTCAGCTGCCTGTGGAGAGGGACCGTTCAGGAGGGACAAAAGCTCAGCGGGACTCCCCAGAACCATGGCTCCTCGTGGGAGACGGGTTTAGTTATACTCAGTGAGGGACCAGGCACTGCAAAACAAGCCTGATATGATACTGTGATAACCGATCGGCCTGTGTCTTGTTTTGTTTTCAGTAGAAAACCATGAATTTTATTTTTACTGCTTAATTAAATAATATTGTATTATTTCTTAGCAAGGGGGTAAAATGGTGTTAGCATTCAGGACTAAACATGGGAAATCAGTGTTTCAGTTTTCTTCCTGAAGATGTGAGACAAACATTGAACCTAATGATCAATTTTTTATGGGGTTGGCTCTACAAACTTGTCATATTAATCTTATGGCTTAAAGGTCCTATTATGTAAAATTGTAAGACATGTTATAATGTTACCTCCTCAAAAACACACCTGGAGGTGTGTTTTGTTTCATTCACACATGTTTGAGGAAAACTTTATTATTAGTCTGTCTACATCTCCAAAGCTCAAAATGATCTGTTCCACCTTGTGATGTCATTAAGTGGTAGTTTTCAAGTTAACAGGTCATTTTACCTTTAGTCCAGTAGAGACTGGCAAGGGCTGAAATGATCCATATGATTCTAGTGAAGGTGTATGGAGTTTAAAAACACAGTGAAGCACTTCCTGTATGACCATATGACATCACAAGGTGGATCAGAATATTTTTAGTTTGAGAGAAGAACTCAGCCTAAATATGTCGGTTTTTATGTGTTAAACATGTGTGAATGAACAAAACCCAACTCCAGGTCTGTTTGTGATGAGGAAACTACATTAGAACAGATCACAAAATAGTGTAATATGGGCCCTTTAAAGACTTTCAACTGAAAACAATCACTTCTTTGGGGGTTGATAATGGCACCACTTTCTGAAGGTATTGTGAAAAAAAATCACCTTTGTGTATTTATAAACAGAGAAGACCTTGAACTTTGTGCCAGTTTCTGTTTCATGTGGATAGGCCCAGTAATTACAGAGATATTAACCATAAACCAGGTCCACACATCTGCATCTGACAGTTACACAGAGAACTCCACCTGAAGATTCTGACCCGTCTCAGCTCAGGTTAAACTATAGGGATTCTTCAATGCACTGATGTAACACCAACGCAATATATGGTAAAGCGCCTATGATCCACTTCCTGTTATGGAGTTCAGAGAGGTCCTGGAGGCAGAACAGACGTAGCCTCAGAACCTTCCACAGACTCCACGATAAGGCCACAGTCTGAGGCATTGATCTGTGATAGTCATCTCCTCTCCACACCACAGATAGACAGCCCATCCACCCTCCTGCCCAGGGTCCAGACAGGATCTATTCAAAAACATATCAAAAGCTGTTATTATGAAAATGTATGGTTTGTGTAAGTGAAACTTGTATTTTCTATATCTTGTCATAGGTCTTCATCTGCCTTGTCACCATTGCCTCTTAACTGAAGACATCTTAAACCATTTATACAGTTCACTCTCACTCTCTTCCCTGTTCTTCATTCTGCCTTTTCAATTTGCAGCCCTCTTTCACCTGATCTCAACCGCAGCAGCAAAACTATCAGCCTCCTCTGCCTCTCTATCTGCTCCTCTTCATCACCAGAGCCTGTTTATGCACTCAACAGAATATTAATACCTCTCGTTATATATGTCTCTCTGTATATGTCTTTCCTGGTTGTATTACCATTAACCAAAAGAAGTGCTCCAACCATTTCCTCCAGATTCAAAATTACTTTCGGATGGAAGTCAAAACTTACGTAAACATTTTTTCTATCTGTAGGTTTTATCCATAGACTGTATAAAGAAGTGGACTAGGGGAGTGTGACGTCATCCATAGTGTTCAGCTCCAGTCAAATGAAGCTCATTGAGGTCACAGGTTACAACTGTACAGGTTACAGGTTACAGCCTCAGGGAAAGAAGGCACCTGATTTGTCTGTTATTAACGTTCATATCTTGATTTACGGACACAATAGTGAAATAAAAGTACTAGGATCATGTAGAGCGGGTTAATACAAACATTTTAAGACCAAAATGACGAGCCTGACAGCAGCAGTTATAGAGAGGGGGGCCAGTTTTTCAATAGAAAGTAAATTGGAGCCGAAACACACCCATGCTCACTTCCTATTTGCAACGCGGCGGCTAGCTATGGAGGATAGTTATAGCTTGGATTGCTATGACCATTTATATATACAGTCTATGGGTGTGCTTTAAATATGATTCACATATTGAATTGGCATACTCCATACAGGCACTGGTTGGCCTTTAATTTGTCACCATATCATAACCTGACCAAAGAGTACTCTGGCTGGTCGATGGAGCTGGAAGTGCACTCATGCTCACTTCCTATTTGGAATGCGGCGGCTATCAGGTTAGCTATGTCCATTTACGTATATGTACAGTCTATGGTTTTATCTGAGGAATATATTGAAGATTGATTCAGTGCCTTAAATGGGTAAGTCATTTTTTTTCTAACTTGAACTTTACCTGCAGTTATTCAAAAGATTCAGAATCCAGGTCATACAGGTGTAGGGTTCAAAACTGTTGCATAGCCATAGCCAACAACTACCAGTAAAAAGACTTCTTTAAACACGGGGCGATAGTAGCTCAGTTGGTAGAGTCTTTGTCCCCTGAGGTTGGCTGGAGGTTCAAATCCCGCACTCGACATAAACATCATTGGTTGAGCGGTCAGATCCACTCGTTGTGACCTTGAGCAACACACTTAACCCACCTCGCCCCCAGTGTCTGTGTACACTGGTGTATGAATGTGTGTGTGAATGTGTGTATGAATGTGTGTATGAATGTGTGAATGTATGTTTGAATGAGTGAGTGGTTCTTTGATGTAAAGAGCTTTGAGTGTCTTGAATGTGTAAAAGCGTTGTTTAAAAATGTGAGCATTTATCAAGCATCCTTTAGATCAGCTTGTGGTACTTTATTCTGTAAGTAATCATTTTCAAAGAGTCACTGTCAAGTTGTAGAGTCATCAAAATTCCAATTCTCATTTAAAACCCAGAAAATCAAATCTCTGTGTCTTGTTCGTGTTTACAAGGACGCCATGCTCACAGTAGTGCCACTCTTCTCATGTTGTCAATAGTCTCAAAGGCTGTTCCTTTAAATGCCGTTGGTTTGTGTTGGCGATGGCAGGTACGTTTCACAAAAGCCGACATAATTAACAGCTCCTTCAAGTGAGTCCTATAAATACAGCTTGCTTTGGAGAGGAGTGGGATAAACACACGTGTGCATTGGGTTTGTATTAAAGCAGGTTTTAAATAGAAGCTTTGTTTTCGCTGGAGCAGAAAAACAGAATGAGATTGTTCAGCTGTGGAAATATGGCATTTGACCTGAAAACGAACTCTCACTCAGCCTGTCTGTGCCATTATATAAGTATTATACGTTTATTCATTAGAAGTTCTTAGACCATATATGCAGATGTGCACCACCAGTCAAGTTTGGACACATGTTTCATTTATCTTATCTTATCTTAGTTTCCAGGCAAAGCAATAACATCTCCGTGGAGACAAGGAAGGAGCGTACCTTCCACCAGAAAAGTTACATAGTGTATTATTAGCTGAAATATAGGATTGAACTGTTACAATAGTTTTTGAACACTTCTATACCTAATTCAGGTATTCATTCTTTGTCTTTTTGTCCAACCATGTATACATTCCAGGTAAACCAATAACATCTCCATGGAGACAAGCAGGCAGTGTACCTTCCACCAGAAAAATTACATAGTGCATCTTTAGGTGAAATATAGGATTCTAACTGTTGCAGTAGTATTTGACCACTTTTATGGCTAATTCAAGTATTCATTCTTTATCTTTTTGCCCAACCATTTATATATATATATATTTTTTTTTGTTTTTTGTTTTTTTTTTTTACAAAATTACATTGCCACAAAAACCTGGCATAAATAAGCAGATAATAGCCTACACAACGAGCTACAAAAAGCATGACGAATGACTTGTTTTGTCCCATTTTTACTTGTATCTCTGCAGACTGTCGACAATACTTCACCAATGTCTCCCCAATTTCCCACATAAAAACATTTCAGAACACCATGCAGACTTTTTTCCCAGAATGCTGAGGACAGTGCAGTTTTGTTGTTGTGTTGCCCTGTTTTCTGCTGCTCATTTATTCAAAGCTGTTGGAACCATCCATCTCTATCGCGGTACTCTCCTCGCTGCGCTCTGATTGGACGTAATGATCTGGGGATGTTGCTCTGAAAAGGGGTACATTTTGCCCCATAACCCCTTCACTTCCTGTGTATTGAACCATGAGGTCTGGAGCAGAGCTGCAGGGTAGACTCCATCACTGTATGCTTTGTGTCAGATCTGGTACAGGGAGAAGAGACAAGAGGGCTTTGTATACGGAGATGGACCAGACATGAGCCCTATGGGAAGTTATGAAGAATTAACTCTCATTGTGCTAACAGATAGGGACTGTATTGTCTGGATGAGTGGCATACTGTGGAATAGAAATAGGGATGTTGACATAAGCTTAAAGAGGGGATATTTTACTTCTATGGGGTATTAACTGCTAACACGGAACATATTTAGATCACCATGTTATCTGTTATCATTTGTGAAGTTGTAGTGTACAGTTTTGTATCATGTTTTTGTATATTTATGGAGAACTGTCTTGTGGAGCATGGGTGACGTAGGCTTGTGGGCTGAGGTTTGGATAGGATTGTACTGCTAAATGTAAGGAGGGTTCGAATACGGCCCAGGAGAGATCACTTGATTACTCAAACATGCACGGATGACATCTAAAACATCTTCAGCCATGTTTGATTACTCAACATGCACGGATGACATCTAAAACATCTTCAGCCATGTTTTTGATGAGGGAACATTATAACATGCTCCATAACAAGCTCCAGAAAGTTGATTTTGCACACCTCCTCCTTAAAAATGCACCTTCAGGGCGGTACTCAGAGCTGAGCAACAAAAATTGAATTGTGAATCTGTTTTCTTGGTGAAATCATTACTTGAGGCTACAAGAAACACTAAGTGAGTGACAGTTATATTTTACCAATTACAGTGAAGGAGCAAATACTGTCATGGATTATAGAGCAAAGTTGACCATTAACCTCTACTAGTACTAATACCACTACTACTGCTGCTACTACTTCTACTACTATTTACTACTATGACTCTACTATGTACTATAAAGTGTTTTATTGTCTGGTAATCAGGAAGTGCAGTGTTAGCATGGTAGTTGTTGTTAGCATTACCATGTATTTCTTTTTTTTCTTTTATCTTTCTACCATGTTATAATGTTCCCTCATCAAAAACATGCCTGAAGAGGTTTTAGATGTCATCCATGCACATTTGAGGAGTTTAGCAATCTCTCTCGGGCTCTATTCAAACCCTCCTTACGGTTAGCTGTAAGATTCTGTATAAGGCTCCGCCCACAAGCCTATGTCACCCATGCTCCCACACGACAATTTTCCATAAATATACAAAAAC
>KN470138.1:0-15437 GCA_000787095.1 Periophthalmodon schlosseri
AGTCTTCTCTCAGATGTGAATGCTCCTAGAGTTGTTTTCAATGTGCACTCTAAACAGAATTCTACTTTATAAACATAAATCTCATATCTAATCTCAGTAGCAATACTTAGGTTAGATTTTTTTCCCCAAAATCATGTAGCCTTAGTTGCATGCAGAATTTCAGAATTTCTTTGTCACTCATCATTACTGATAAACTAATATTCAAAATTTGCTAAAACATATTTTTATGATGCAGATCAAACAATTTTTTGTAGTGAGGACTATGGCATTCCACATAAGCATAGCACGGAAGCACGAGACATTACTCTCTCAACGCCTCAATGACAGCTGTCTACTCAAATCTCAGGTCAGGATGCATTCAAACTTATACGTGCACAGTTTGCGCGCATTTCCTCACAGTAAAGCTCAAATATCCTTCTTCATCACTTATTCAAAACTCTCTTTACCTTTTCCGGCAATCTCCAAAAAACATACAACGTGGATAACTGTATTTTTATGAGAAGGTGGCTAATTTTGTGGCTAATTCTAACTAGCCTGTCACCGGTTTTTTCCTTACAAAACATGCACGCGTCTTATTTTTTATTTTCAACTTACCACGTCAATCACACAGTAAGCAGGGGTGCAGGTCGATTCAATCTGACACTTGGAAATGTTAAATAAAACGTAAGATTGTACTAGAAACGAAGCGGCAACATTTTTTCTTTTGAGAGACTACACAGCGGAGCACTCAATCACTTCCGGGGCAGAGGCGAGCGCGCTAGTTAAAAATTAGCTTAGCATCGCTGCTCCTGAACAAAAACAGGCTCATATTCATTTGACAGTTCATGTAAGGTGATGAAATTATAGCGACATGAATCGGATACCATATTAAAGCATGTACTGTGTATTATTTAGCATTTTAGGCATGTTTTATTTCAGTTTTTGACAAAGTTTTAAACCGGAAGTGGTGAAGTTACATAGCAGTGGTTTCCTAGGCAGCAGCAGAAGCCCAGCCTGACTCCTCTCTCTCCTGTTTACATTTTACTCGTGAATTTTATAAACAAATCTTTAAATTTCAGGTCTTTTTTACTCCAGCATACAAACTGTAGACTTCTTAAAACCTAACGCACACTTTTAATTTCTCAAAGACAATTTTTTTAAGCGCAAATCAATGTTTTTAGCCGTAGAATCGAGTTAACAGTTGCCAAACCAGAGATGCTATTTTACAAGTGGGAATTTTCCGTTAGATAACACCGTTAGACTGCGACAGGTTAACGACTAAAACATGAACATTACACATAAGTTATAGTGGGTTAGTTGCTGTAAACTGCAAAGATGACCGTGACACTTGAATGGGAGAGAGTGGCCAGGATTAACCCACAGACCCTCCATGAACTTGAGAAAGAACAGATGGAGGAGCTTGTTGACATGTTTGCTGAGGTACGTATTCTATTTTTTACTCTTAAACTTACAGAATAATAAACATAATAACATACTCAAATTGGTCAGATTGTGAACATGCCAACTCAATTTTCAACAAAGGATACTATGGTCAAACAACTCCATGAAATTGTAAATGTATTTAAAGATACAGTATATAACTGGAGGTGATTCTCTATGGACATAGATACATTTTCTGCTATACTGTGGAACATTATAGCCAAAGGAACAAACATCTCCACGGAAACGATCTCATCCTGGCCAAATATGAGTCAAGTTTTTGGAGAGGCAAACCCGCTCACAGGAAGGAAACATGTTTTAGAAGTTTTTTTATTTGAGTCTATTTTTGGATAAAATGATACATACTGTGACTTTAACATATAGGACCATGATCTGACTAAACAAAAAGCAAAGTATGTATGTAAAGATGTTTATAAAGAATTGCACTCATTTCTGTTAATTGCACTTGTAGTATCAATAACATTTGCATATGTACACACAGGCATGCCACGACTGTTAGATTTTTAGAACAGAGCAATTGATTAAATAAATGCATCTAGGATATACATTTGAACAGGTAGTTACAAAGTAGTTATAAATATCTACTATAAATCTTTGTCTTATGCAAAAGAACTGCCTTCACACTTGGTCCTGGTTTGGTCCCAGTTTAGTCCTAATGTAGACTTACTTGGTTAAGTCCTGTTCTAGTTCTGGTTTAGTCCTGGTTGACTTCCAGATCTAGTCCTAGTTTAGGGTTGCTGGGAAAGTTCCAGACTCAGCGCTGATCTGTGTTTAAAAATACAGTGAGATATCATTCTTTTCCAGGCAAAGTTTAGGACCAAATTTGATGTGGTATTTCTGCAAGTGTGAATGCAGCTATAGTGTGACCACAAGGATAATGAAATAAAAAAAAAAACACTACTATAATTTAAAATAACATTAGACTGTATAAAATTTTGATTGTGTGTTCACAGACGGAGGATTGGCAGGTGACAGACAAAGCCCCAAAGAAGGTCACACATGTTCTACAAGTGCTCCAGGCTCTGCTCAAGGTAAAACAGGGGGTTCTTATCTCATAAATGTATTATATTGTTCTTATTGTGCCCCAAGGCCGCTGTGGGCAGTGAATGAAATAATAAATACACTAAAATCACTTTTAGTATGAACTTTGTGTTTCAGATCAAGGACAGAGAGGTTGCTGTGTCCGTCAAGTTCATGGAGAACATGGTCGAGGAACATGCCAAAGTTGGTAAGATAAAGCCAAATTTAACTTTTAAACCCAGTTCAAATACAAAGGGTTACAGTGTTATGATGTTGTTGTTGTTTTGTACTTTTTAGAAAATGAGCTAAAGGATGAAATCAAAAGACTGGAAAAAGAGTCTAAGGTGAGGTATTGTATAAGGTATTATCTTTTTCTCAGTAGTTGTTTTAAAATCTATTGTATTTGATGACTACTAGAGTCACAGTTATTATTAGACTGCCCCCCCTCCTGCTCCACAAAATTGATGTGTAGCATTTTCATCTAATTTGATGATTACACAAATCTATACTTTTTTTTATTACTTTTGAATTTGTTAAACATTTTAAATTGAAATAAGTTTGAGCTGTTTCAAAGCTAAAACAGCAGAATGCAATATTAGAGATAGACTGATATAATATTTGCATTTGTTAGCATAGCGGCTATCAGCCTTAAACCTCCAGCAGAGGCAGATATTTTGTTTGGCCCAACCAGCTGAATATATGCATAATGAATATTTGCATGAAACTTGATTTGAATACTTCATCCCAAAGAGGTTCTGCAAAAATGTGACTACACTGTTCTCTGATCCAGTTTGTAATAACCCAAGGTCATGGGTGAGTTTGGACTAACTACAGATTACATCATTTGGGGGAAATTAACTAAATTGTTTTATCAGCCATCGGTTCCTCTGGATTATAAACAATGGGTCTCGGCCTTGAAAAATAACATTGGTCGATCTCTATACAATATATGACTTGGCAAAGCAAGAACTATTTATTTTTATTTTATTTATTTATATGAAAATAACATAGCACCAAACTGTCTAAGGAAATATAGTCCAGTTTAACCAATAGCAAAGGGTCTAATGCTGCTCAGTGATTGGCTGAAACACTAAGAGGATTTTAAAGCTAATTCCTCACACACACTCAAGCAGCTCTGCCGCTCAAGCAGCTCAAGAACGTCAACATTACAACTGTATTCCATTCACAAATGTAGTGAGTATTGTTTCTTTTTTTAAACTGGAACAAGACTTAAAAATTATACTTTATTTGCCATGACTTTATGTTGAACCAATGAAAAGAACTAGGGGAAAAGCTTTTGTCTTCTTCTAAATTATCAGCTACAAAACGTAATTCTCGTAATTCATGGTAAATCTTGATAAAACTACAAAATGTGAATAAAATTGAGAAATTTAGACTTGAACAAACCTTATCCAGTAGTGCCTTGGCCATAGAGCTCAAAATCTAATGTAAAACAGTCATTTTTTTGTAACAGTTGTAATATCTTTTTAAAATAGGAAAAAAAATTAATTGTTATTGTCATATTGTTATGTATATTTAATTAATTGATTATTATTCCTTCTTGAGTAAAATTGCAGTTACATTACTGAAAATGAAGATGTAAAGTAGATACTAGGGCTAAACGATTTGGGAATGCTGTCTGATTGTGATTTTTCTGACCAGCATTGCAATTCGATTTGCGATTTATGTTTTAATAAAAGGATTCTGTTCAAAGTTCACATTTTAAACATGTCCAGAAGAATTGACAAAAAGACAATGAAATCTAAACTGACAAACTGATAAAAGAATCACATTTCAGAACATGTTTGTACAGATCTAAACTACAGGGTTAGCAGTTTTTATGTAGGAAAAGACAGGAGATTTTGATTTTGATGCTTCTAAACTAGTTCTGTTGTAGTGTAATTGTAACTGTATTTTGTATTTGTTGTCAGTTCTTGAGAGCAGCTCCGGGCACAGACAGCAGGTTCCTGGTACAGTTGGGGCAACTGGAGTCTCAGCTGGAGCAGAGTCAGAGAGAGGCCACTGAGCTGAAGAAAGACATGGGCAAAGAACGAGAACTCAGACAAGAGGTACCAGTCCAATCCACAAGTACATTTGACAAACAAGCAGTTTACAAAGTGCTGCTCATGGCACACTTAAAACTCATCATGGTGAATAATTAGGATGCTCAGAATGCATAAGGTAAGTGAAGAATAACTTTGGACCACTTCAAATCGTTTAAAATGAACTAGTTCTGTTTTTCACATTTTTAAGACAAAATCAGGTATAGCACCTTTAACACAATAAATAAAACAGGCAATTTCAGGGGGAAAAAAAATCCCGATTTTTTTTTTTTTTCACTCACTGATCAATTTCAATTTTTCGATTAGATTTTTATTTTGTCTTGTGAAAGGTACACCATGTAACTTTTCTAGTGGACAGTGCACCACTTGCTTGTCCCCATGGAGATACCAAAGTAGGGCATTAAACATATTTATCTCCATAGAGACAAGCAACTTTAAAATTAATACATTGTTAGCAGTTTATATGTATTTGCTTTTAGTCCAAAATTGTTTATATGTCATTGTTTTTCAATTAAAGGTTTTGCTTTGTGCTGTTTTGCAGATGAAAGCTCGAGCGGAGGAAGCTGAGGCCGAAGTCCTGCGGCTAAAACGAGCGGTAAACATATTATTTATTCATTCATTCATTTATTTTCTTTATACCTATGTTTATGAATTTGTAAAAAGTAATTTTGGTCAAATTAGCATTATTTTGCTTTAAAATCTATACCTTTTTTGTTTTACTGATCTCAAGATTAAAAAACTGAAGAAAGAGGTAAGAAGCGGTGGACCTCGTTGTAGTTTTAAACTGTAGAAGTAATATTGTACTGCCCCAGTATTGAGTTAGATCCCCAGTGATCCAGTGTTATTCTGTGCAGTCTGTTGAGTTGGGTTCGATTTCATTTTAATGTAATACACTTTAGCATTTACTTTTCTGAAGAAATTGTTATTTTATTTTATATCGGACACTAACCCACTAACCCTGAACCCTATTTAAAACAAACATACACGTTTGGTGTCTTTTGATTCATTAGAATGAGCAGCTAAACCAGGACGTGGACTATTACAGAGCTGAACTCGATGCCAAAGAACCGGTGTCCGGTCGAGATGAGAGCGCAGAGATCCAGAAGAAACTGAACCAGGCCAACAGGCACCTGTGCCAGTGTCTGGAGGACCTGCAGGTGAACACACAACGAAATAGAGAAGACACTGAACTGTTTTAATTTCATGTGAAGTCTAGTCTGTGCAAAGGCGATCCCACTCACAGTGAGAATGTTCTTGAATGCATTTTTGAGCAATAAAAACACTGGAAATCGAATAAATGTAAGATAGATTTGAGCACCCGAATGATCCTGGGAGATATGTTGTTGGGGGCTTCATGCCCCTGGAAGGGTCACCCATGGCAAACAGGTCCTGGGGGACGGGTCAGACTAAGTTGTTGGGGGCTTCATGCCCCTGGAAGGGTCACCCATGGCAAACAGGTCCTGGAGGACGGGTCAGACTAAGAGCGATTCAGAAACCCTTCATGATGAGGATGCAATCAAGGCCAGTTACGTCGCCCGGACTGGCGTTACTGGGGCCCCATCCTGGAGCTAGCCCTGGGGTGGGTGCTCGACAGCGAGCGTCTGGTGGCCAGGCCTTTCCCCACGGGGCCTGGCCGGGTTCAGCCCGAAGGAGCAACGTGGGGCCGTCCTGCCATGGACCCACCACCTGCAGAAGGATCTGTGAGGGGCTGGACGGCAGTTGAAGGCGGGGGCATCGACGACCGGATCTCCGGACATGGAGACTGGCTCGGGGGACATGGAATGTCACTTCACTGGGGAGAAGGAGCCTGAGCTTGTGCAGGAGGTTGCTATAGTCGGCCTCACCCCCACGCACAGCTTGGGCTCTGGAACCCAACTACTTAAGAGGGGCTGGACCATGTGGTGTGGGCTTGCTCACAGCTCAGCCGCCACGTGTTGGAGTTCACCCTGGTGAACGAGAGGGTTGCGTCCCTGCGCCTTCGGGTCAGGGACAGCACTATTGTGTCGACCTATGGGCCAAACAGCAGTGCAGAGTACCCGGCCTTCTTGGAGTCCCTGGGAGGGGTACTAGACAGTGACCGACCGGGGACTCTGTTGTTCTACTGTGGGACTTAAACGGCCACGTGGTGACAGTGACCCCTGGAGAGGGATGATTGGGAAGAATGGCCTCCCTGATCTGAACCCGAGCAGTGTTCTGTTATTGGACTTCTGTGCTAGTCACAGTTTGTCCATAATGAACACCATGTTCAAGTACAAGGGTGTCCATCAGTGCACGTGGCACCAGCAACGGAACAAGCTGAAAAAATAATCATTAGTTAAATCCTGTTGAGAGAAAAGCACAGACATCTGTCCCTCCACAAATGCACGAAGCGCTTCCCTCTGCACAATTTTCACAAACCAAATAGTTTGCTCTGCCCAAGCCACAATACTGCTCTGTGACTGATCCGCCAACCAGCAGCCGGGCCTTATCGCACCAGCGCGAGCCAAGATGGATTCTCCTGAGTTTGTGAACTCACAAATATCGGGAGAATTCATCTTGCTGCACAAGGTTAGGTGGTGGACACTTGACTAGAAAATGCTACATAGTGCACCTTTACATAGTGCATAATTTTATAGATCATTCAGTCATTCGTTACCACATAGCCAATTAGCCCCAAACAAGCTTTCAAACTGTATTTTTTGAAAGTCTAAAGGAAAAATAAATGGGAAATTTCCTTCCGGAACCAAATGACGGGCTCCAATATGTTTTATGATTTTCGTCTTAGTCTCCTTTGGATTTATTGCTCATTCCTGTGTTTACCTTTTCCCACTTTTCCCAGCACTGAGTTTGAAACATTCTGACCAGCTCCTCTGTCTGATTTACTGTGACTGGACCCTCTCCACTGTTCCTCCCTCCTCTCCCTCATTGCTCGTTTAACCCAACACACTTGTTAGCACTACTGTTCCCTGTACAGGTGATTTGTGGCCCTTCGGAAAAATGCTTCAGAGCTGAATAAAGGCATTAGTTTTCACAGTGAGAGAAAGTACACTGTGGATGAAACTGGATCCCATGGAAGATACTAATGTTACTTTTGAACTGCTTTTTAAAATGATATTTAAACTATTAGATTTGACATACTTATTATTATTATTATTATTATTATATATTTTAAGTATTTTAGTCTTGGTCTACTGCTACCCAAGACATGCTTTTGTTCTAAAGTTCACATTTTAAACCCATCAACCAACCCCCATTAACATTTGAGAGAAGACAAAAATATGAACTATTAAACCAGGAATCCCATGCATTTCAGAACATGTTTGTATTATCAAAATAATTGCAGCCTTTTAAGATTTGATAACTGTGCAAACTCAAATTACAATTTCAGTTTGATTGGGACATATTGAGCAGCCCTAGTTGTTTAGGTTTACACTTATTTGGGTTTTGGTTTAGACTGGTCTTAATACTGGCACTAAGTTAAAACATTTATACATTGTGATTGAATAATGTCACAGTGAAATATTTAAACTAAAATAACTTGAGCAACTTGACTTTATTTTTGTGCTGACAGAGAATACAATGCGTTTTATGGCAGTTTTTGTTTCATAAGTAAGTAAGTAAAGGACACGCGAGGGGACTATGTCTCTTGGCAGGCCTGGGAATGCCTTGGGGTCCCACCGGAGGAGCTTGAGGAAAAGCTGGGGTATGGGAGTCTGGGGGTCCCTGCTTAGACTGCTGCCCCCACGACCCGGCCCCGGATAAGTGGAAGAAAATGGATGGATGGACGTTTGAATTCTGATCTGTCCTCCAGCTCAATTTTGAACTATGAGCAGTTTAGAAAAGTGATTTTGGCTGTAAAACCTGTGCTAGTTTTAATATTGTTTAGTGCTTTTAGTTTAATGTCCTTTTTGTGTTTGCAGCGGACAGAGAATGAGAACGCAGCTCTGCAGTTACAGAACGAGCAGCTGCAGAAGAATCTGGAGGAGTCTGTGCAGGAGATGGACAAAATGGCCGACGAGTACAACAGGATGAAGATCGTGGTTCAACAGAGCGACACAGTCATGGACCAGCTCCGGAAGGACAGGGACCACGCTAAGATACAGGTGAGAGAGAGGAGAGAGAGGGACAGGGAGAAAGAGAGAGAGACAGAGAGGCAGAGACCACTCTAAAGTACTGGTGAGAGAGAGAAGTGAGAAGGACAGGGAGAAAGAGACAGAGACAGAGACAGAGAGGCAGAGACCACTCCAGGATACAGGTGAGAGAGAGCAGAGAGGGACAGGGATCACACCAAGATACAGGTGAGAGAGAGAAGAAAGGCAGGGACCACGCCAAGATACAGGTGAGAGAGAGAAGAGAGAGAGACAGAGAGAGAGGGACAGGGACAGGGACCACGCCAAGATACAGATGAGAGAGAAGAGAGAGACAGAGAAAGAGGGACAGGGACCACGCCAAGATACAGGTGAGAGAGAGAAGAGAGACAGGGACTGCGCCAAGATAGTAAGAGAGAGGAGAGAGAGAGAGAGACAGACAGAGAGACAGACAGGGACTATGCCAAGATACAGGTGAGAGAGAGAAGAGGGACCACGCCCAGATGCAGGTGAGAGAGAGAAGACAGACAGGAAGAGAGAGAGGCACAGGGATCACACCAAGACAAAGGTGAGAGAGAGAAGAGAGACAGGAAGAGTGAGAGGGACAGGAATCACACCAAGATACAGGTGAGAGAGAGAGGAGAGAGACAGAGAACATGCCAAGATACAGGTGAGAGAGGAGAGAGAAAGGGACAGGGGAGAGAGAGATAGCTGGAGAAGGAGAGAGAAAGATTAGTAGAAAGGAAAAAAAAATAGAGAAAGAAAGAGATGAAGGGAGAGAAAGAGAGGTAGAGAGTGAGGGAGAGGATAGAGAGATTTATGGAGGGTGCAGTAACCTGATAGCTGTATTTCAGAGGGTTGAACAGGATCGTAAACTACAGTGAAGTCTGAGCTGTAAATAAAGACCAAAGTGATGAGTCCAATCTCCATTTCACTCAGAGGAGAAAGGGAAACACATTTAAACTGTGAAGGATTTATACAGACCACCACAGAACTCAAAGAAGTATCAAAATAAGGACCCACTGGGAGGGTGCGCAACCTGCTTGTCTCCATGGAGATGTTATAGGTTTCCCTGGAATGTAAATTTTCTTTGCTCTTATAAAAATGAAATGTAATTGAATACAAGCTAGATAGAAGTGACATTATGAAAACAAGCAGCACAAAAAATTACATTGTTAATACACAAGTATCTCAATCAATATGCAAGAAAACGTATCTTTAGTATGACAAAAACAATGAAACATCTAGTCAGCTTCTCTGTGTGTAGTTTGTTTCTCCCAGTGTCTGGGTGCTCAAGATCTGGAGATGGGTCTCCCGGGGCAGCACTGCTCTTGATGAGATGCCCCAATGGCTTAACCTAAACCTTAATCTGTGCAACCTGTCGTGGTTTTGCGCAGGTGCGAGAGCTGACGGAGAAGATCCAGAACATGACGGAGGAGGAAGACCCCATCATGGCCGCCGTCAACGCCAAAGTCCAAGAGTGGAAGGTGGGTCCAGGTCGTTCAAAACTGAGGATAGAGGAGGAGCCAATCATCTGTCGTCTTGTCACATTTATTTCAGTTATTTATTTATTTATTGTTTTTTCTTGTAGACCGTGTTGTCGACGAAGGACGATGAGATCCTGGTGTATCAGCAGATGATCCGAGAGCTCAGAGAGAAAGTGCGGTCGGCTCAGATGGACCTGGACAAGAACAACATCCTGGCTCTGCAGCAGGTAAAGACATGGGGATATATCGTCTACAGCAGTGATTCTTAATCAAAGGACCGGGCCCCAAAGTAGGGGGTGCAAGTACCTTCTCGAGGGCAGACAATCAGAAGAATATAGTAGATTTAATGCCAAAACCCTTTTCAACTCATCCATGCATTACTTATTAATTAAGTGTATTTACTTTTTTAATTGTGTGACATCACCACTCTGTGCTAACTCTGATTGGGCTATTTGCTGTTCATTTTTACATAATACAAATAGAGATAGATTGGTTGACCGATATCAGGTCGATATTTGCACTTTTTAGCGTATTGGATATTGGTCTTCAATCACCAGCTCAGGACGATATTTTGTTTTGACCGACCTGCTGCCTAAAGAATACACACACAGCTTTATTTGAAAACTTTACTGCAAAGAAGTTAACTGCACAAAACATGAATACACAGCTCTCTTAAAGGTTTGCGGTAAAAAAGGGGCTGTGGATAAGATAAATATAAATTTAAATTATATAATTTAGGAAAAATAATCAAAATCGGCCCTACATATTGGCCCAAGAATATCAGCAAAGCTTGTCGGCGATTAGTTTCTCTGAATTTTAAACAATGAAACAATGAAAAAACCCATATCGGTTGATCTCTAAATATAATGACCAATTTATAATACATTAGCATAGTGTAGTTCCAACTAAGTCAATCCTTTACAATTCAGTTGTGTTGAAATAAAGCTCTCAGATTAAAGTCTAATTGGGCTTCTGACAGAGTAGTGCCTCCAGTTAGCAACACATCTCCAGGGAATATTGATGACATCAGCTGCAAAGTATCAGTACACAAGAGCATCTGGGTTGACCATCTCTTTCTTATACAAGTGTGTGGTCTCCTGTAAATTCTTCAAAACCTGTCCTCCTATGTAACCTTATTAACCATTTCCCATAGTGCAATGTGCAACCCATCATAATTCAGTAGAAGTTATAGCCCAAACACCTCTCAGGCCTGTGCTAATCTTTCACTCTCTGGGTATTTATGCTCTTTTGTTTCTTGTGAAGTTGTTTTGACTTAAGTTTTGTCCTCATCTCTCTTTCATCGTATTTTATTTCACTGTCTTCCTCCTCTCACCTCCATTGCTGCTCTGGACAGGTCATTTATGATCTATGTGCTGTAAGTTTAACCATTTCTTCTCCCTCATCCCTCCTACTCCTCTACTCTTCCCACCACTGTACACATGAAGATTGGGAATAACAGACAGAAATTTGGGAAAAATAGGCAAGGCAAGTTTATTTGTTTAGCACAATTGGTACACAAAGTAATTCAAAGTGCCTTAAAGAATAAGAAAGACATTAAAATCACAATACAAACAAATCAAAACATTACAAGACATTGTAACAACACATTAAAAGAGAAGAGTGCAGAATAAAAACCTTTCAGTCATATGCACAGCTAAACAGAACCGTTTGGAGCCTGGATTTGAACATTGTCAAAGTAGAGGCCTGTCTCACATCTTCAGGAAGACTGTTCCAGGTTTTAGCTGCAGAAAACTGAAACT
Organism: Periophthalmodon schlosseri; assembly: GCA_000787095.1. Lineage (NCBI taxonomy): Eukaryota > Metazoa > Chordata > Actinopteri > Gobiiformes > Gobiidae > Periophthalmodon > Periophthalmodon schlosseri. The sequence goes on from KN470138.1 coordinate 11,838, forward strand.
CTGATTCCCCATGTTTAGTCCTGACTCTGGACACCAGCAGGAGGCCAGGTCAAAGTGCGAGATGGTTCATATGGCACTAACATGTTGGAGATGTGCTTTGGTGCTAATTATGTAAAGTTATGATACTTACTACTAACTCAATATCAATACTAAGGGAAAGGCTGCTTGATAACAATTTCCATAACACAATTATATAAAAACACAACATTTTTAGATAATTTAATGTCATTTTCAACACAATACTACCTTCTCAAATATTACAACGTCCCAAGATAGACCAGCCAAGACCACCTATTCAAATTGTATCCTGTTTAATTTTAGTATCAATACTTATTCAAATTAATATCTAGTTTTGATACTAGTGTTAATATTGATCCATATCTGGGTATCAATACTTTTGACGACCGTTTTTGGCATATGCCGCAGAGTCTCAAGTTTAACATTTGAACATGAACATGAACATATGAACAGTGCTTAAGCTGGGCAAGTGCGGCTTTAATCACTGGTCTGTGGCCAAACATAGGTCAGAAGATCTAGAGTCTGGAGCTAAACTGTGGACGCCAGGCCTGTCACGATAATGACTGTATTGACTTATCGTTCAGTATATGAAAGCTGGAACCACATTTTCTTGGGGTCAGTTTTTATCGTGTGTACATTTTCTTTGCACTACTGGACATTTTTATGCTATATTATAAGATTTAAGCCGTAAAAGGTTGAATTAATAACTTGTGTGACTCATTACAGATGCAAACTAACGACTAAAGTGTTTCATTCTGCTGTTTATTTATTGCAGCTCATGATTTTTTGAACAATATTGTGGATTTGGAATAGTTTGTGGTTTAAATCTGCTCTTGGGTTATTGTGTCAGTGGCATAAATGAGTGTCAATATTATCGTTTATCGTCTATATTTACATCTATAATATATTGAACTTCAAAATGTGTTATCGTGACAGGCATTGTGTCAGTGGCATAAATGAGTGTCAATATTATCGTTTATCGTCTATATTTACATCTATAATATATTGAACTTCAAAATGTGTTATCGTGACAGGCCTAGTGGAAGCCAACCGCAAAGCAACACATTTTGGAGCTAAAAGAAAAGTTTGTTTGCTGAGTTCACTGTAGGCTAATATCAGTTTGTGTTTTGTTCAGGCAGTGCAGGACAGAGACTCTCAGATCCAGGTGTTGACTGAGCAGGTGCAGCTTTACACTGGAGAGATGGAGAACCACACACAGCTCATCAAGGAGCTCAAGACGTCCACCAGGACCGACAAAGGTCAGATCTCTGCTCCTGTTTTCACCATGACAAAGGTCAAATCAAATACACTGGAATTATATTATGAAGTATTCGGGCTATTTAAACTACTCTGGACCCTCTCACTTCCCAATCAGTTTTAGTCAATCATAATCCGTGTGCAATTTATAAGATTTTAATTGAATCAAGATCAATTTCAAACTGTTAGTGATCAGCTTGGCTCTTTTTAATGGAGAGATCTACAGCCAATCCTCTGTCAATAAAGTTTGGAGATCAGACAAAATTTCACTATTTTTTGCGTTAAAAGTCTGTCTTGTTTATGGTAATGAAATTAATACTGAAAGACAATTTATTCATTTTTAATAATAAAAAGTTAAATACAACCAAAAAAATACATGACACATGATCCGAGATACAGTTTATTCCATGTCACTAGCTGATGCCTTGACTATTTTTATTATTATTATTATTTTTTTTTTTTTGGCTAAAAAGTTACATACAGTGGCTTTAAAAGAAAAAAAAAAAGTATACAGTAGTTAGACCTGTTAGTGTTAGACAGGTTTTAGTTCAGAGGTTCAGGTTCGTTCTCTTGTTCTTGCAGGTTCCCCGTCGATGCTACAGCAGAGGAAAATGGATGAGCTCAAATCTAAGCTGCAAGAGGCAGAGACCAGAGCGACAGAGGCTGAACGAGCTCTGAGAGTGTCTGAGAGTCACGCTGAGGAGAGGGACAAGGAGCTGATCGACGCCAACAACCGACTCAAGCAATACGAAGCTGTACGGCACTGTTTCACCTCATCCTTAACTTTTTTAAATTAATTAAACTAGTTTTAATTTTGTTTCATTCAAGATGAATATAAAATAATAATGTTACATAAATCAAACTGAATGAATAGAAGCATAAAGCCCCCTTTTCACACACAAAAAAACCCAAAAAACATTTAAGGATTTCAAACCCACACAGCATGACGGCTGATTGGTAGAATTCAGCAGCAAGAAGGTTCCAGGTTTGATCCCCAGGTCGCCCAGCAGCATTGAAGGATGGGTCAAATGCAGAGGACAGATTTCCCTACGGTGACACAGAAGTGTACTTTAACCTTAACCACGCTTTGAAACAACTCGTGCAGTGTTTTACACGGGACCTTTCTCTGCTGATTTATTATAAAACGATGGACATAGCGTGAGGCTGCTGAAGATGGAGTACCAGACTTTATTCCCCCAAAGAGTATATTGTAAAAGCAGCACTTCGTAACAAAATGAGACGGCTGCACGCGGTCTCTAGCCAATGTTGTGTAAAATATTTAATTTTGACCATGGTTAGTCCTGATTTAGTCTTGGTTTAGCCCTAGTTTGGAAAGGTTATTTTTATTTTATCAGACCCAAACAAATGACTTTCAGTTGGATTTCCTGGAATAAGACCTGATTTGTTTCATATTTTAGAGAAAGCACTGACTGTTGTGTGGTGGCAGTACAACAAGCCTAAACTAAAATGATTAATCCCGTCACTGTAGCTAATCTACATCCCAACCCAAAAAACTCCAAACAGCACAAACGTTTCTTGTTTTTTAGTGACTGTTTTCTTGTCTGTTTCTTCTGACAGGGCACTTATGGGTTGGAGGCAGCCATTGCAGAGATCAAAGAATCTAAAAATGTAATTAGGACGAAGGATTTGGAGGCCGAAGCTATGACCAAAGAAATTAACCAACTGGAGATGCGAATCAACGACCTCCTGGATGAAAACGAGGATTTCCGCGAAAAACTGGGTCAGAATTTTTAACAAACAAATGCCACGTTTGAGCCAGTTTAGTCCCAGAGCCCAAAGATTCACAGGGAAAGGCCACTTTACAGTACAGGAAATAAGTAAAGTTTGTTTTGTTGTTACATTTTAGTAGCCAAAACCGGATATTGGTTTAGGGGATGCTAATATTAATTGGTTAATCAATAATTGTGATTATTCAGACTGTAATCAAATAATGAAATAATATTCGTGACATTTTTAGAGACAAAAAAGTTAATTTCAATTTAATCTACTCTCTCACTCTCATCCCCCTTTCTCTCCTCTCCTCTCTCTCCTTCTCTCCTTTTCTCTCTCTCCCGCTCTCTCTCTCTCTCTCCCCTTCTCCCCCTCTCTTTTCCTCATCTCCTCTCTCTCCTTCTCCCCCCCCTTCCCCCTCCTTCTCTCCCCCCTTCCCCTTCCCTTCTCTTTCTCTCCTCTCCTCTGTCCTTCTCTTTGCACTCTCCTTTCTCTCTCTCCTCTCTCTCTCGCTCTTTCTCCCCCTCCCCCTTAACCCCTCTTTCTCTCCTCTCCTCTCTCTCTCTCGTTCTTTCTTCACTCTCTCCTCTCTCT
>KN470138.1:15514-37746 GCA_000787095.1 Periophthalmodon schlosseri
CCTCCCCCTCCTCTCGCTCTCACCCCCTTCTCTCGCTCTCACCCCCTTCTCTCTCTTGAATCTTCTTGAGTCTTCCCTCTCCTCCCTCTTTTATACCCCCCATATCTCTGTCTCTTTTTTGTTTCTGTCCTTCCTCTATCTTCACCTCCATCTGTCTCTCACTCCTTTTCTGTCTTTGCCCCCCTATAAACCTATATTTCTCTCTCTCTCCTTCTCTCTTCTCCCTCCCCTCCCTCTTTTTCCTTTTCTCTTTCTCTTCCTCTCTTTGTCTCTCCCCTGTTTCTCCCCTCTCCCTCTCTCCCTCCCCCTTTTCTTTCTTTCTTTCTCTAGCTCTCTTTTCTTTCTCACTTCTCCCTCCCCCTCCCGCCTCTCTCTCTCCCCTCCTCCCTCCCTTCTGTGTCTCCCCTGTTTCTCCTTTTTCCCTTTCTTCCCTCCCCTCTCTTTCTCTTCTCTCCTCTCTGCCCCCTCTCCTTTTCGCCCTCTCTCTCCTCTCTCCCTCCCTTCTGTCTCTCCCGTTCTCTCGTTCCTCTCTTTGCTCTCTGAATAAACCAAATCAAGCTGATTTCTGTCACTGTATTTTCTGCACCTGCAGGACTGGAGCCCAAACAGGAAGTAGATTTGACCACGTTCAGAAGAGCCAAAGACGTGCGCCAGCGTCAGTACCGCGCAGAGAACCAGATCCTCACCAAAGAGGTAGCAGTGCGCTCATAATCAGGCACAAAACATAAACAAACCGCTCCGAGGGTGGAAAAACAAGGCCAAAAAAACAAAATGGAGTCTGGAGCAAAGTCATGGGAAAATTCAGAGCTGTCTTGGGACCTCGCAGTAATCAGTGTAATTAGATTTAAGCAGCAGTTTGGGAGGCAGCTTCTGTTTTGCTTAAAAGTCCCATATTTTGCTATTTCCTGATCTGCGTTATAATGTTGTTTCCTCATCACAAACATATCCGTGTTGTGTTTTGTTTCATTCACACAATACGCACTTCTTGCATATTTAGGCTGAGTTCTTCTCTCAAACTGAAAATATTCAGTTCCACCTTGTGATGTCATGTGGTAATACAGGAAGTGCTCCACTGTGTTTTTAAACTCCATACACCTTCACTAGAATCATTTGGATAATTTCAGCTCTGGAACTGCCAATCTCTACTGAACTAAAGGTAAAAGGTAATTGTTAACTTGAAACTACTTCATGACATCACAAGGTGGAACAGAGCATTTTGTGCTTTGGAGATGAAGACAGACAAATAATAAAGGATTACTCAAACATGTGTGAATGAAACAAAACTCCAGGTATGTTTTTGAGGAGGTAACAGCATTCCAACATGACTTACTGCTCACAAGAGTCCGTTTGGAAATAATACAGAACCTTTAAAGTGAGTAGCATTACAATTTCATTTGTTAAGCATTCATCCAATGATCCAAATTTTGAAGTTCCCACACCAAAAGCAGCTGGAGTTATGATTAGTTTCATTCACACAAGTTTACACAGGACATCAAGCAAACGTAGGCCGCGCAGAATGTCAAAATCTTCCATAAATAGTTACACAAGAGACCAGAAACCCGAAAGCACACTGTCCATAAAGCATCACTGGACTCGTTCAGCATGTTTCAGCAGCACTCACAAGGCGTCAACTACAAACTATTTGGCCTTAGACTCAAGACTGTATTGATCCACAGGGACAGGACTTGGACACAGTGTTGGCTCCTGTTGCCAAGTGGCTGATTTGATTTATTTGTTTTTATTTTAAATAGAGTAATTTAAATAGGGTGTGCTCTCCAAATAATGTTTTACAACTAAATTAATAAGAATGTCTAGACAGAAATAGATTACACAAAGCATGTTTTTTTCATTGTGGCTGTGTTTATTGCACTGAAAAACATAGAAAATCATGGAATCACGTAGGTGACGTGCCACCTCCAGAAAGTTACATATTGGAGCTTTGATATATTGACATCAAAGTCTGTGTTTGTTCATTGCAATGATTCATGATTAATTATATTTCAAAAGTGTGATTTTATCTTATGATTATTTTATTTATGTATTTATTTTTATTCCAGATCGAGCGTCTGGAAGAGGAAAGACTGGAGCTGAAGAAACAGATCCGCCGCCTAGTCAAAGAGAGAGGTGCAGCTTTTATTGATATGTGTCTATACTGACAAAAACATTATTAATATGATCCTAAAAAACGACAGTTTTATATTTTGTCAGTCCATCAGAAATTTGCTCAGACAGGCCTGTAAATGTGTTGGTCGCAATTTCAAATTCAAATTAATATAATGTTCATTGTTCCACTAATGACTTGAATCAATATTATCTTGTAGACAAAAATCACCCACCTCATCTCATGTATTTCAGTTAAATTATATAGAACCTCACTGTGATATTTTGTTTGCTTCCTCCAGGACTGTCCGGGCTGCCTGTGGATGAGGAGCCGGGGCCCAGCCGATCTCTCAGAGCCGCTGGACCTCTGGAGGAGGAGGTCAGACGGAAGGTACAGTCGTGATGCCCTCCCAAAACTACAATAAAAGTACACAATATCTGCTTCACTCGTGTCACTATTGATTTACAACTTCTATCCTCAGTTAAGGACCCAGTTTTAATCCTAATGCAGATCTGATTTGGGCCTATTGTGCTCCTGATTTAGTCCTGATCTAGTCCAGGTTTAGTCCCGGGGTTAGTCTCAGTTTTGATGTTTTCAATGTGCAAGTGTTGAATGCACCCTAAGTGTCTCGAGCTGTACTCATTTGTCACTGCAAGGCAATTTAAAGGTGCACTATGTGACATTTCCCGAAGATAGTCCACCACCTGCTTGTTTCCATGGAGATATTGCTTTGTCTGTTATGTTCCAAACTATGGCATTAAACTTACCTATCTTGCATTTATTCAATTACAGATGTGTTTTATTGCTCAAAAATACATTGAAAGAAAGTAGAAAGTATTCTTACTCTAAATGTATCTTAAGGGAGACAAGCAGATCACATCTGTAGAGCGGTGACCCCACCTCTCTACAGATGTGACTTGACATACTGTGCAACATTTTAGGTAAAGCAGTAACCTCTCTATGGAAAGGTAGGTAAAGCAGTAACCTCTTCATGGAAACAAGCAAATGGTGGACCCTCCTTCAAAAAAGATTTGATTTTCCTAGTTTAGTGCTGTTTTTCATCTGGTTTTGACCTTGCTAAACATGATCAGTTGTGAAAGATAGATACACATTTATTTATTGGCTTATTTAGACTTGTGAGAGGCAGGCAGATGCTGTTTAGTCTGTGTAAAAAAGCTTAAATATTTGCTTTGAGGTCAAATGAATAGTTTAAAACACCATGACACAAGATGTTTTAAACTAGGGCTGCACCATTTGAGAAAATTGCTTTAATAATTCTAGGATTCTGTTCAAATTTCACATTTTAAACACATCCAGGAGAACTGACAAAAAGCTGAACTGACAAAAAATACAAGAATCACATTTCAAACATGTTTGTGCAGATCTAAACCACAAGGTTAGCAGTTTTTATGCAGAATAAGACCCCATGGCATCTGACACACAGGGACATTTCAGAACATGTTTGTACAGACCTAAACTACAGGACAGAAGATTTTGTTTATGGAGGAAATGATGGTACTTCAAAAATGTGCCACATTGTGATTTTGATTGCAGCCCTGTTTTAACCAGTATTTTTCTGTATATTTGTATGTCCCTATCCCTCTCACATGTCCTATAGATACATGTATTAAATGAGACCTAACTCTGTTTATTTTCAGATGGATTACTTAGAGAGACAGATGAGAAACAAAGAACGAGAGCTGGACCTGCAGAAAACGCACTATGAGGCCAAATGTGAGTGGTTTTTTTTTTTTTTTTTCATTTTACAATGTATAATATTTTAATCACAATATGTGCAGTATTTTGCACTTTAGGCATTATTTATATTATGTTTCGTGATATTAGAAGCAAAGAAGTTCCCATATGGTAACTCATTTTGTGAATCGCATTTTAATCGTAATTTAATGAAGGTTGGCGGTTTGAATCCTGCTCTCAACATAAACATCATTGGTAGAGCGGTCAGATCCAGTGACCCACAGGTTGGCGGTGTGATTCCAGCCTCCACAGATCCTTGGGCAAGACACTTAACCCACCTCACCCCCAGTGTCTGCGTACACTGGTGTATGAATGTGTGTGAATGTGTGTGTGAAAGGGTGAGTGGTTCCTTGATGTAAAGTGCTTTGAGCCCTGAAGGCAGAAAAGCGATATATAAAAATATCACCATTTACCATAACTTTATTTTTTCAAAACAAACATATTTTAAACTATTTTGTAATCGGTTTAGTTGTTTCCTCGTCAAAAACATACCCAGAGTTAGAGCTGTGCAATTAATCAAATTTTGATGAAGAAATTTGAATATTTTTTTGTGGTAAATGGCACAGATTAAAAGTCTGTATAGTTTATTTTCAAGGAATTAATATTGAAAGCCATTTTTATTGGGCAAAATTCAAATCAAATCTACAATCAGGATTCATCAATATGATAAAAAAATATATAATAAAAAAAGATTTGTAATTTTCCACCCGGCCCTACAGAGAGAGTGCTTTATTTCATTTGTGCGTTGTCTGTGTAACCCTGCACATTTAACATGCAATATTTTTTTTTTTATCTATACTGAAACTTGATGAAATTTTGATTAAATTGTTTGTCTCTGTGCCGCAGTGGAGGAGCAAGGCAGGGTTCGCTCTGACCTGGAGGGAGCGCTCAAAGACGTGCTTCAGTTCTTAAAGATCAGTGAAGGCTCTCCCTCTGAAGCAGCTCTGTTAAAGATCCCTGCACTGGAGAAACTCACCAAGGTCAGAAATACACACTGCAGTTCAGTTCAGTTTACGTTGGGGATTGAACCACAAACCTTCTGGTGAGTGGACAAGTTTTAAACCAGAGACTGCTGTAGTAGCTGTAAGCTGTTCTAGTACTAATTTTGTTTAAAGATTGGGGTATTATGCAAAATTGACTTTTTGGAGCTTCCTACCATGTTATAACGTTGTTCCCTCATCAAAAACATGTCTAAAGAGGTTTTTTGAGTATTTTAGCGATCTCTCCAGGCCCTATTCGGTTTAAAGTTTAAAATACAGAATCGATGATCCCTGTCTGGCAAAGAGGTGCAACAGTAGTCTGTATGCTTTTGTTTAACATGAACCATATGGCAGTGGTTACGCACAGTTCAACAGGATTAACACCACAAAAACATTGGTTGGTTCAACTCTTGGACAAATTCTGAGAAAGATTTCAGACTTTGATTATAAAATGCTCCTGGTTTGATTCTTGTGACTAGTTTGACAGTGAAGAAAACAATAGTGATTCAAAACAGACATTCAAGTTTAGAGCTGCTCGTTTGTCCCATAGCAACACACAACAAGAAGAGAGAAGCAAGGCGATAAAGGGCATAAGACAAGGTTTCATGTTTTATGTAATTCTGACTTGGTTTGGTGGCTAGAACCTGTGCTAAATATTTGTCATAGTTTTACTTCAGTTAAGTGGCAGTTTGTTGAAAAACGTTGAGAAGAAAAGTAGCAAAATACAGTAAGTAGGGCTGAGTTCTAAAACAGAATCCCTCTACCGATGTCATCAACACAGAAAACTCCATGTAAAATGCAGGTAATTTAAATCCAAGACATTTTTCTGACAGTTTAAAAATCAAACTAACCAAATAAATGTTTTGTAATTTATTTGTATTTGTCTTTTGGCCCTTGTTAATATTATGGTTGCTAGGTAACTGTTATGGAATTACCTCTAAGTATGTTATATCTGCCGCTCCTGTCCAACTAGGAAGTAAAATTATAAACTTCACCAAATTTTTTTGTAATAAATAGTAAAAACTAGGCAAGATTTTTTGTAAAATTTTAAGTATATTGGTGTTGACTATGTTTTACTGACATGAGTCGTCTAACCTGCATTTTAATCCATTTTAGCACTGGACATATGTGGTTAATTTGTAGACATTTTCATATTACTTTTGATTTGTGAGATTATTTCTGACATGTCCAGTGAAGGAGACCACAGAGGAAACCAGCTGGGAGCCAGATGGACGCTAATACAATACAAATGATTCACTAAGAGAGACAGTTAGATTTGACATTTTGTAACTGTAAATCCGAGTGTTTGGTTGAGAGGTTAATCCCCACTAAAACAGAACACTGAAATCGTAAAGGCTGCAGCTATTTAGATTATAGAGGTTATGCAGATGATGTCACAGCCTTGCATTTTTTGGAACGAGTGGCAACATTATATGAGAGTCAATGGTGAGTAATGCCATTTTCTTCTGTAAAAGCCATAGCCACCTAACTCACTAGCCACCATGTTCCAAAAAATAAGTGATCATGGTTGCACTTCCGGCTCCATCGACTCGGCTCCAGTTCACTTTATATTGAAAAATTGTCACCCCTCTCCCTGTAACTGCTGCAGTGAGCCTCATCATTTTGGTCTTAAAATGTTCGCATTGACCCGCTCCACGTGATCCTGGCATTTCTATTTCGCTACTATGTCTGTAAATCAATTCCAAATATGGAACTCGGCTCTAAATTGGCCCCTATAACTGCTAGTCTTGATGAGCTCCATTTGACTGGAGCCGAACGCTATGAGTGACGTCACACTCTCTTAGTCCACTTCTTTATACAGACTATGGTAAAAGCTCAAACATGTGAAAGAGCTGCCACAGTTTAATCACAAATATAAAAGTTTGTTAAATATTTAGTTTGCTGCTAAATATTCAGTGTGTACCTGACTCTAAAACAGGAAAATCAAGTCAACAGTCAAAAACCAGTGAACAGTGAAACCACAGGGACACTGCAGACACACTCACATTTATCACTGATGCAGACTGGATCACACACAGATGGACTGAACCCTTCTCTCCTTAATGGTCCCATATTAGGCCATTTTCTGATGCTATAATGTTGGTTCCTCATCACAAACAGACCTGGAGTTGTGTTTTGTTTCATTGACACATGTTTAACACACAAACCCTGCACATTTAGGCCAAGTTCTTCTCTCAAACAGAAAACACTCTGTTCCAGCTTGCGATGTCATGTGGTAATACAGGAAGTGCTCCACTGTGTTTTTAAACTCCATACACCTTCACTAGAATCATTTGGATAATTTTAGCCCTGGAATTTGAAGTGCTCCCTGTGTTTTTAAACTCCATACACCTTCACTAGAATCATTTGGATAATTTTAGCCCTGGAATTTCCAATCTCTTCTGAACAAAAAGTAAAAGGAGCTGTTAACTTGAGCTACTGCTTCATCACATCACACTTTGGAGATGTAGACAGACTAATAATAAAGTGTTACTCAAACATGTGTGAATGAAACAAAATACAACTCCAGGTATGTTTTTGAGGAGGTAACAGCATTAGAACATGGCTTAAAGCTCACGAGAGTCAGTTTTGCATAATACAGGACCTTGAAAGAACATGTTTCCATGTGTTGAGGAGATTCATTGTTGTGGGGTGAGCTGAAGTGTCCTTTAACTCTCCCCTTATTGTTGCTAACAAGATAGCAAAGCTCTGCACAGTCACAGCAACAACAGAGAAACTACTTTCAGTTTCCATTTTGCCGTATAAAAAATTTTTTAGCTAAAAACAGCTCCATGGACACAAATTTGGGCAAAAAAGCAAAGAAACACATTTTGTCTGTTGTTCTGCCCATAGTTCTACCTCTGTGCCTCAGTCGGAATGTTGAGGGGCATTTTCCGAAGAAAATTATGTCAGTGCATCACCTCATTATTAATTTTCTCGTCAGAGAATTAAATGTCCCCGTATGTCCATGGCGTCTTATTCTGTGTAAACTGCTAACCCTGTAGTTTAGACCTCTACAAACATGTAGTTATATTAGTTCAGTAGTTAATTTCAGTCTTTTGTCAAATGTTATGCTCCTGGATCTGTTTAAAAATCAAAAATAAGAAACTAGATACTCATTTGATCAGTATCGATACTAAAAAAGTCCCATTCACAGGACAGAAATGAACCTTTCCTGAATATCTTTAAAATGATCTTGAGCTGTATCTTTCACAAGTATAAGACACATAGACTAGTACACGCCCATGGACCACTATGGAACCTACTGGACAACTGAGGGATTACACACACAAGGCTAATTTTTATTTTTCAATAAAACTCCAGACAGGTGAAGGATGGGTCAAATGCAGAAGACACATTTCCCTGCAGGAACAAGTTTTCATAATATAATTGACATTTTTTGTGCATGTTTCAGTCCTCAGATTTGAAGAGCGCTGACTCCCTTCTTCAGTCTCACCTCCATCAGCTGATCGGCAGAAACGAGGAGCTGCGACTGGAGCTGAAGACGGCCAGAGAGGAGGCCACCAACGCCATCGGACAACTGGCCACTGCTAAGGAGAAGGTATACACATGATAGGATTAAAACAACTCACTAACTCAACTGGATAAAACTAAAGATGTGGTCTGAAACTAACAAAATAAGATACCAAAGGTATTACTTGCAGATGATGCAGTTATGCTAAAACTTTTCACATCGCATTCTACCAAAGAATTTAGTTGGCCTTCCAAGTATCACTGACTCTTGAGAAGTCTTTAGAAGTTTTGTTCTCAGAAGTTTTCAATTTAGAAGCTTCTAAACTGGAAAATTCCAGGCACATAATACAGTACAACCGACTTGTGTAGCCCTCTGAATAGAGTTATACACATCAATCTCCAGTCACTTCTCTCACCAGTGACTGGAGCATTCAAACAAGCACTTCACACTGATTGTCGAAGTGTCACAACAGTGGAACAGGCCAAAAAATCAAACTTCAGTTAAATCCAGTGTACAGAAGTCTGGGGGTTTACAATTGCCTCACATGTAGACCATCAGAATACAACAGATACTACTACTACTACTACTACTACTACTACTACTACTACTATTACTACTACTAGCACTGGCTTCTGCTGAAACCACAGTGCTGAGTTTGTGAGCTGACAAAAATCACTATAATTCATCTTGCTGGCAATGATGGTCACGATAACAAATGTTGAAGCCCGATATATTGGTACAGAGATATACTGCGATAAACGATATTACTGAAACTACTTTATGCCACTGATCCCAGCAAACGATTTTTTTTAAAATAAACAGTATCATTAAAAGGTAAACAGATAAATAACAGTATGTACTATTATTTGTCATTAATTAGCCATAGAAGTCACTTTTTCAGCATTTTACAGTTCCATTCTAATTGTATTACAACAAAAATATCCAAACTCTCCGCACTTTTACAAAGGAAATTTAACACGATAAATATTGAGCCCTAAAATATATTGTTTCAGCTTTCATATACTGAACGATAAGTCGATATGGTATCTATCGTGACAGGCTTATTAATAATAACATCTCCATGGAAACAAGCCGGTGTCAGACCCTCCATCAGAAAAAATTACATAGTGCACCTTTAACTGGTATTGATACTTTTGAGAACTCTAATCCAGTCTCTCTCTGTACAACACCAGTACAGTTTTCCCTCTCCATTTTTGCAGCGTTGTCAGTTTGTGTAGATAAATATTTATAAATCAGCATATCTTTGGCAGCTCCTCACAGCCCCATGTTAAACCATATGGCATCTCCGCATCTTTCTTTCATTGTCATCCAGACTCTACACTCAAAACTCCACTCACGCTTTCGCACTTTGAAAAACCACAGTATTTATGGACCACAAAGCCTTCAGAGACCAATTAGTCCCAGAACATTTTTGGAGGGGATATTTGGTTTGCTTCTGTTTCGAATCAGAGTAAAAACGCCATAGACAAGTGATTTAGGAGTGTAGTGAGAGGAAAACATGATCCAGAGATAATTACAGATTTGAACAGAGATGACATCTTTTCAAACTGTTCTGTTGCGGATTAAGACTTATTTGTTTTGAAAGGGTGATAACTTTAGTATTTTCTTTGAATTCTACTCCAGATTTTAATTATACTTTATGTAAGCAGCAAAACTGAAACTGGCCCTTATTTAAAGTGTTGTTCCAAAACTGTCAAACCAGTTCTGGTCCAGACCTGATCCAATCCCAGTCTCTCTCCTCTCAGTATACTGAGGGTGACAAAGTGGTTGGTCTATCTGTAGTCCTGGTTTAGTCCTGGTCCAGACCTGGTCCAAGCTCGGTCTCCCTAGTCCACCCTCAGTATATAATAAGGCTGACAGAGTGGTTGGTGTTCTTGTAGTCCTGGTTTAGTCCTGGTCCAGACCTGATCCAAACCCAGTCTCTCTAGTCACAGTATATAGTGAGGCTGACAGAGTGGTTGGTCTATCTGTAGTTCTGTTTTAGTCCTGGTCCAGACCTGGTCCAAACCCGGTCCCCTTAGTCCCTCAGTATATAGTGAGTCCTGGTTTAATCCTGGTTCAGACCTGGTCCAAACCCGGTCTTTGTAGTCTCTGCCCAGTATACAGTATAAAGGTCTACGCTATAAGAACTACGCAATATAAGTACCACTATGTTGACTATGGCTATGTTAGCAACGTTTTGGTGAGTAGTCTTACCCACTGGCTCTCAAACTCTTTTCACACCAAGTACTACCAAAGAAAAGATTTGGCCTTCCGAGTACCACCAGATCTAAACCAGGTCTATAACAGGACTATTCCAGGTCTAATCCAGGACTAAACAGGTCTAAAAGGGACTGCACTTCCACTATACTTCTAAACAATAATTGACAAAAAAGTGGATAAAATGAACTCTAAATGAGGCAAACCTTCAAACTGAAGAATGTCCAAGTACCACCTGAAGGAGCTTGCTTACCACAGTTTGAGAAACACTGGTCTAATCTGTCATATGCATTTATAATGTCCCCAGGTGTCCCGGCTGCAGAGTGAAGTGGAGCTTTTGAGAAAGTCCTGTCCCGGTTCAGTTCTGAGACCGGTCCCTCTGCCTCAAGACCTGGATCTGAGCAGCACCGAGGTCATCAGCTCTCTCAACGAGTACGCCGTCAGACTACTGCAGGTACTATTACTGTTACTGCTACTACTACTACCGCTACCACTACTCCTGCTTCTACTAGTGCTACCACTGCTATTACTACAGTTAGTGTCACACCTCCCAGGGAATGTTGATGACATCAGCTGCAAAACATTTATAGTAAATATTAAAGGCTTTAATTGTCTGAAATCAGGAGCTGAAGAACCAGGAGGAGCTGACCAACAAACTGGGCTCCACTTTAGAGGAATACAAAGAGAAGTTTGCAGTGATCAGCCACCAGCAAGGCCTGCTCTACAAGGAATACCTCAGGTCAGTTATTTTAACACCTACACTACCAGTCAAAAGTTTGGACACATCCTCTCACTCATTTTTTTTCTTTCCACATTTTATATACATACAGAAGATATCAAATATATGAGGCAAGATATATGAAACTATGTAGCAAAGAAAAAAAGGTAAATATCTAAATAGTTTAAAATATATTTTATATTTAAAATCAACACTTTGCTTTGTCAAAAATTATTTTGTAGTTATTTAACTTTTTTTTCTTTACTACATAATTCCATATGTCTTGCTTCATATGTATCTAAAATGTAGAAAGTAGCGTAAAGGAGGTGGTGTGTCCAAACTTTTGACTGGTGGTGTAAATTTAAATGCTACTAAGACAGTTACTGACGTGAACCTAAACATGTCATGATTTTGTCCTTTTTAGTGAGAAGTCTGTGTGGGAGAAAGAGAAGGAGACATTCACTGAGACAAAGAGCAGACTGGAGGAGCAGCAGCAGGTGGACGCCCTCATAGTAAAACAGTATCATGTAAGTCACATCTAAAGCATGAAACAAAAATGTACATTTGAAATTATTTTTTGATGTTGAGTAGGGAAGTGTGCTCCGAACCTGTTGTGCATGTTCTGGCAAATAGACAATGCTTTGGTCAATGGCATAAGAAGAAAACTATGACTTTAATAAATAAAAGATGCTTTACTATTAGTACTATTTTTGTTGTTCAGGAGCTGTTGGACACTTTGGACAAAGGCCCAGAGGAGGTGAGGAGGCACCTTAGTGAGGCCCTTAGGAAGCTAACTCTACTCCAAGTGAACGAGAAGAAGCTAACGCGACGCTACACCACAACGCTAGAACAAGAACAACATCTAAGGAGGGAGAACGGGAGACTGAGAGAGGAGAGCACTGCGATGCAGACCACCGTCACCCAGAGGATCGGCTACCTGCAGAGATACAAGGTGAGAGAGGAGACAGGGAGGAGAGAGAGAGAGAGGAAGAGGGAGGAGGAGAGGGAGGATCAGCTACCTGCAGAGATACAAGGTGAGAGAGGAGACAGGGAGGAGAGAGAGAGAGAGGAAGAGGGAGGAGGAGAGGGAGGAGAGGCTACCTGCAGAGATACAAGGTGAGAGAGGGAAGAGGGAGGGGAGAAAGAGGGAGAAAAAGGGAGACAGAGGGAGAAGAGGCTACCTATAGAGATGCAAGGTAAGAGAGGAGAGGGAGGAGAGAGAGAAGAGAGGATCGGCTACCTGCAGAGATACACGGTGAGGGAGGAGAGAGAAGGGAGGGAGGGAAGAAAAAGAGAGGGGGGAGAGAAGGAGGAGGAGAGAGGGACAGAGGAGAGAGGGAGAGACGAAGGAGTGAGAGTGGGAAGAGAAGAAAGTGGGAGAGGTAGAGAGAGAGTGAGTGGGAGAGGTAGAGTGAGAGAGATGAAGGAGGAAAGAGAGGAGAGCACCGTGATGCGGACCACTCTGACCCAGAGGATTGGATACCGGCAGAGATACAAGGTGAGGGAGGAGAGAGGGAGAGGAGAGAAGGGGAGGAAATGGAGAGGAAGGACCGAAAACAAGGATAGAAAGGAGAGGGCGAGAGGTAGAAAAGATAGAGAGAGAGGGAGGAGAGAGTATGTGCAGAGATATAAGGGGAGAGAAGGAGGAGGGGAGGATAGGCTAACTGCAAGAATACAAGGTGAGAGGGCAGGACAGAGAGAGAGGTCAAGAAAGAAGAGAGGGAGGAGGGGCTAGCTACAGAGATACAAGGTGAGAGAGAGAGAGAGAGAGAGAGAAAGAGGGAACATAGGTTAACCGTGGGTCTAGTTAGGGTTGTACTGTATCATTTTGTCCAAGTTTAAGCTTGACAAACACTTGGTTGGTGTTTTTGAGCATAGAACATCACCATAGAACCATCTCTACAGATTAGCACCAAAGCACAGGGTCAGATCAACTATTCATACATTGCAGCTGAGGTTATCAACATCCCCTGGGGGTGTGACGCTAACTAGAGGCTCTGCTCTGTTTGACGCTGTTAGATTTAGCTGATCTGTGCTGTTAAACAAGTCTCTCACATAAAATTAGGGTTACAAGCTAGTTAGCATTGGCCAACAGTTTTTCAGTTAGTCGCGCTCACCTTTTTGTTGAAAATCAAACTCCTAAACAGGAACATGAATGTTCATATTGATCACAGGCTCCTGAAAATGTGCTTTTTAAATCCATTTAGTGTTTTTTCTTGAGTTTTCAGACTTGGATCTTAAAACTTTTTTGACAGCATTTGCTAAATCTTTAAAACTTTTTGACAGCATTTGCTAAAGTGTGCATTGTGTCACCATGGTAACTGCTGAACATTCCACCATAGAGATACATGTAGAACACTCCCAGCGTGATGTCACTGCAAAGAATCAATAGATTTAACATATTTATTCCTCACTCACTGTTTCCCTGTTTTTGTGTTCAGGACACGGCGGCCTACAGGATCTCAGCCCTACAGAAAGCCTTAGACCAGAGCGTCCCTGTTTCTGAACTGGAGAAAGCAAACACACAGTTCACTGAGCTCACAGTCAAATACAGAGATCTTCTACAGAGAGACAGCAGACTGGTGCAGAGGACCACCAAACTGGAACAGCTACAGGTCAATACAAGAACTATGGCTACATGTTTTCTGATGATAAAGATAATAATTTATTTATTTTAATTTTAATGTTTAGAATTAAGAAAGAGACAGACCTGAGTCAATGTGTTTTGTAGTTAGATAGATGTAAATACATACTTCCTCTGGGACTGAACCATGACTGAACCATGACTGAACCATGACTGAACCATGACTGAATCAGGACTAAATCATGACTGAATCATGACTGAACCATGACTTAACCATGACTGAACCATGACTTAACCATGACTTAACTAGGACTGAACCAGGACTAAACCAGGTCAACAGAAGTCCCCTGTTTTCTGTCCACAACAAAGGCACTGCAAAAATAAACCCATTTTGGTAGAAGTCTAAATTAAATACATTAAATAAATATTAAAATGGGTCAATATTTTAGTGAAAATAAATGAACATGTGTATTTTCTGTAGAGTGAGAACGCGTCTCTCCAGGAGCAGGTCTCGGCTGTGACCAAAGAACTGGAGATCACCAAAGAAAAACTCAACACTCTGGAGCAGGCCTGGAACAACAGCAGCAACGGAGGTATATGATGTTGATATAAGGACTGAACCAGGACTTGAACCAGGACTTGAACCAGAGCTAAACCAGGACTTGAACCAGGACTTGTACCAGGACTTGTACCAGGACTTGTACCAGGACTTGAACCAGGTCTTGAACCAGGACTTGAACCAGGACTTGAACCGGGACTTGAACCAGAGCTAAACCACGACTTGAACCAGAGCTACACCAGGACTTGAACCAGGACTTGAACTAGAGCTAAAACCAGGACTTGAACAAGAACTTGAACCAGGACTTGAACCAGAGCTAAAACCAGGACTTGAACCAGGATTTGAACCAGGACTTGAACTTGAACTAGGACTTGAACCAGGACTAAGCCAGGACTAAACCAGGACTTAAACCAGGACTGAACCAGAGCTGAACTAGGACTTGAACCAGGACTTGAACCAGGACTTGAACCAGGACTTGAACCAGGACTTGAACCAGGACTTGAACAGGACTTGAACCAGGACCAGAACCAGGACTTGAACCAGGACTGAATCGGGACTGAACCAGGACCAGGACTGAACCAGGACTGAAAAAGGACTGAAAAAGGACTGAAGCAGGATTAAACCAGGAAGGTTTTTGTTCTCAAAATACTTTTACTTTAATTCAGTGCAAAAATGTAGTGGAGTAGAGTGCATAGATACCTGCTCTAAAATGTTATATAAAATACCTTAATTTTGTCTTGTTTTTACTCAAGGTTTTCTCTGCTTTTATTGTTGTTTTTGTTGGGTTCAGTTTTTGCTTTTCCTGTATGTTTTTGCCGTTCATTTAGCCTCATTTTGTTTGTTGACCTTAACACTACCAAACCCCTCTATCATCACTGTTTCTGTCTCCTCAGCTGACAGTAACACTCTAGCCAAAGCAGGAAAGGCTCAGCTGAACAGTGAGATAGTTTCAGCTGCGAGACGCATCACGACTCTGGAGATGAAGGAACTGAACGAACGCCAGAGAGCAGACCATGCCCAACGCATGTATGACCATGTAAGGAGTTCCCTCGCCCAGGTGGAGGAGAGGAACGCAGAGCTGGAGGCCAAGTTCACCGAGGTAACTACTGAAAATCATTATTCTAAAGAAACTCTTTTTTGGAGAGATATTTTTATTTATATACACACTCAAATGTTCAAGAATCAGGAATACCTCTACTTTTGTCAACATGGGAGATTTCATTTAAAATGCAGGGACAATGTATGCGTACAGAAGGCATTTTTGTGGCAGTTTAAACTTTTATTTAACAAAATGGAGGTGTTGTCATTGTTTTAATTAGTCTAATCCTAACTATTGTGCAACGTAGATAAGTCTTGGCCCTTGTTAGCATTATGGTTGCCAGGTAAAATTGCTGTGTTCCAGGCAATTGGGAGGTTGGATATTTTCCATTTGAACATTACGATTTTCCACCTCAGAGCTTTCCAGCTGAATTAACTATGTAAACAATAAGGCTAATGATAACCTGAAGGCTGACTAAATGTGAACATTAAATTGACATCTTCAACAAGTTAAATATCAGAATATTGTTTGATTTAACCTGTATCAAATGTTTAGATGGTTTATGTGATGTTAACCTCAGATCCAGATTTTGTGGTGATTATCATTGTTGTAATACCTCACAGTCTAACTTCTATATGAAGTGAGAGTCCTCCGATCATCTCCCAGTTCACAAGTAGGAATTACCAGTTCTAGCGGTGTTCCAAGGTATTTTTTTTAAGTCTGAGGCGGGAAAGATTCACTACCTCTACATAAGTCACATCTGCTTCCCTGTCCAGCCAGGAAGTAAAATTATAAGCTTCAACAAAATAATGAAAAAAGATATGGTAAGATATGTAGTGACATGAGCATTCTAGCCAGTCGTTTGCACTTTCATATATATTCCCCACTAACATAAAGTTCTGTATTTCAGTTCATGGACAGACAGACAGTTAATGAATCAGATGCATCAGATGGAAATGTCTTTTTAAGGCTTTCCACCAAAGGGACTTTTATTTGTCTAACTCTGCTGTTTTTGAAACACGAGATTCCAAAAACGCAACTATGTGCTTTGACAGTGAAACGATCTGAGCCAAATTCTCACAAGTTTAAAGCCATTATTTCACATAGTTTTTATCTGCAGGCTCATATCTGTCGGCTCCTTTATGCTGCTCTGTGGCACATACTGAATATAAAGAATAATATTACTACAGTACCGGTACATATTCTTCACATATGTTTGATATCAAAGCCAAGTGATATGACTTCAAATTAATTAAAGCGGAACTATTCTGCAAAAAGGACTTTTCAGAGCTTTTAAAGTTAAAAGTTTATGTTAAAGTCATTTCCTTCTCGTTGACCCTTTGAAGTTGTATTAGGAGTGATTTGTGCATGTTTGAGCAATATTTAATCACTTATTCAAGGTGCCATTTTGTAGATTAACTCCCATTTTCATCGCAACCGGTACACACCCACTGTGACGTACTTACTTCAGTTTCATTCTTCATTCTTCAATTTTATCTTATTTTATCTTTTATTTTATATGATCGGCAATACATGTAGGATTCGGCAGCGTTGCATAGTCATTTTGGTGCAAATGAAAAAAAATCCACATCTCGCTACCATGATCTGCAGCATAGATTTGATACCCGATACCGATTCTGATACCACAATGATAATAAATACACTTTCTTAACAGAATGTGATTTTCAACATTAAATGGTAGTACCGTACATTTCGGACTATAGAGCGCACCTGAATATAAGGCGCAGCAGCTAAATTTGAAAAGAAAATCATTTTTGTACATATATAAGCTGCACCTGAATATAAGCCGCAGGTTTTCATGTTGTAACATGAGATATTTACACAGAAAGACAGTACACAGAAGTTTTGTTTTTTTTTGTTTTAATTTAAGACACAGTTTTTTTTAAACTGTGCCTTAAAATCGGCAGTACGGCACCAACACGCCATCAACATGGGATGAACATGCCTGCATGTTTAGAAAATAAAACAGCACCAACACGGGCCATCTGCTTTTATTTCCTCTGAAAGCTTTTCCCGCTGCCGCCTCCAACGTCGCACCATCGGTTCATTGATGCCAAGCTTACATGCAGTGACTCTATTTCCTTCTTTGATGGCCAGATCAATTGTCTTTAACTTAAAAGCTGCATCATATGCATTTCTTTGTGTGTTTTCCATGATGAGAGTGTGTGCACGATGGGCAAAATGACAGTTCAAAATCAAAACTAATGTATTCTTCAGCGCATAATCCCCTGTGGCCGTTAGACAGTAAAAATCTATAAATTAGCCGCACCGTTGTATAAACCGCAGGGTTCAAAGCATGGGAAAAAAGTAGCGGCTTATAGTCCGAAATTTACGGTACTTTGTTTTGTATTCCCATGTGTCTTATATCTGTGTAATCCCTCAGTCGTCCAGTAGGTTCCATAGTGGTCCATGGGCGTGTACTAGTCTATGTGTCTTATACTTGTGAAAGATACAGCTCAACATCATTCTAAAGATATTCAGGAAAGGTTCATTTCTGTCCTGTCAATAGGACTTTTTTAGTGTCGATACCTGCTCAAACAAGTATCTAGTTTCGATACTAGTTTTAGTATCGATAAGTATCTGATTTTTGATACTTTTGACGACACTAGTTTGCAGAGGACATTCTATTATCTACATTAAATAACTTCAGCCTACAACAAGAATGAATAAATAAATATTAGCAATCGTTTTAAAGTTGCACTATGTCACTTTTCTGGTGGAGGGTTCACTCTCTGCTCTGAGATCAGATCTGTGGGCAGGGGACCCAGCTCATGGTAAGAATGTATTAGTAATAACATTGTAATTGAATAAATGCAAGACATATAAGCTGCATAAGTGAAAGGACATTCCATGCAAAAGAATAAAATCTCCATGGAGACAAGCTGGTGGCAGACCCAAACCCACAGTAAAGTTACGTAGTGCGTCTTTAATTTACAATGAATAAATACAAATTGCATAGCCTTGATGTTGGACCTAGTTTGGGAAAGTTTGGGTTTATGTTACATCAGCACTGTTTTGTTTTTGTTAAATATTTTGGGTCAGTGAACTTTTACATGTCCTGTTGACTTGAGTCTTCTTTTGCCAGATTCACACACATTTAGTCCTGTGTGGTTTTTCCCTTTTAAAGGCTGTTAGATATGGCTCGTATCTGTTACATCAGTGGCCATTTGTGGGAAAAAAAAAGTACAAAAATACAGGAAATGGTGGTGAGTTATAAAACGGAATCCCTCTACCTATGTCACCAACACAGAAAACTCCATCCAGAATACAGAGACAATTTATGCACAAGGAACACATTTTTCTGGCAGCTTAAACCCTCATTTAACAAAACTGGATTTTTTTTTTTTAAATATAATTATGTTTAACTATGTTTTAGTGAAAATGAATAGTCCATTTAGTCCACAACCTGCTCTATGCACTTTAAAGTGTGTTTCCGATGGCTCTTATCTGCTTTTATTTCAGCTGGCAAATTTGAATCATGGTGGTTTAGTGGGATAGTAAGTCAAGTCAAATTTATTTATAAAGCACATTTAAAAACAACCACAGCTGCCCAAAGTGCTGTACAAAGGCAATATAAAGTGCAATCTGCAAAACATGCAAAAACACAGCTCATGTTAAAAGCCAGTGCAAACAAATGAGTTTTCAACAAAGATTTTAAATATTTTGACAATGGGCTGTTCTAATACACAGAGGAATCAGATCTCAACGTAGTGGGAACATGGACAGAAAGAAGCTCATAGAGACAGGGAGGGGCCAACCTTTGGAGACATTTAAAAACCATCATTAAGATAGTTTTACATCTTTTTTCATAGTTTGGCCGGGGGTGCGACTTATACTCAAATGCGATTTATATCTGAAATATATGTTTTTTTCTTCATTATTATGCATTGTTTGGCTGGTGCAACTTATACTCTGGAAAATACGGTACAAAAATACAGGAAGTAGTGCTGAGTTCTAAAACAGAATCCATGTCATCAACAGAGAAAACTCCATCCAAAACTCAGAGACAATTTATGCAAGGAAGGAAGGCATTTTTCTGACAGTTTAAACCAACAACAAGATTTTTTTTGTAAAATATTTTAAATATAATGATGCTAACTATGTTTTAGTGAAATGAGTACTCTAACCAGCCATTTCCGTCTTTTTCTACTAAACTGTGTATATGTGTTTTAATAGCATTGTCTACTGTTTCTGGTCCTTTTCTGGCAGCTGTAGTGCAACCTAGGTAAATTTGGAGCTTTGTGGTCTAAAACTGTCAAAAACTGTGTGTGCTGCCTCCAGTGTCCTCTGCAATTTCAAGTACTATGTGACATCACACAGGATGATTACAGCTAGGTGTTTCTGATTACAAACACCTGGCTGCAGGGGCGGAGTTTGAAGTGTGGATACCTGTTAGACCAATCATACTGTTACTTATACCTCCAGACCCCGCCCCTCCTCCCCTGTCACTCTCCCCTTTAATCCTGCAGGTACTATCCAGTTAAGCAGCTCTATTTGAAATGTGATTGTGGGCGGAGTTTAGGTGTTTAGTCCCACTTTAAAGCTTGTATCTGATGGCTCTTTTCTGTTTTGATTTCAGCTGACAAAGATGAACGTGGATTTGCAGCGTCTGGAGCGCGAGTTGAGAGACGAGCTGTCGAACTGTGTGAGTAAATCTGTGAGCGACGCCGACCGGGCTCGAGTCAGCGAACTGGAGAAGACTGAGGCTCTGCTGAGAGAAGAAGTCGCCAAGTACGTTTATATACAGGCTACATTTAAAGTAGGACTGTGCTATGAATTCAAATCTAATCTAATTGATACTTTGCTCGCTGGGGGTGTTCTGTATGTATGTTTATGACGGAATGTTCAGGAGTTACCATGGAGACACAATGCACATACGCAGCAAAAACAGCCAAAAAGTTTTAAGATAGTCTGAAAACTCAAGAAAAAGTACAAAATGGATTTAAACAACACATTTCCAGGAGCCTGTGATCAATACAAGCATTCATGGCCCTGTTTAGGAGTTTGATTTTCAACAAAAAGGTGAGAGTGACTAACTGAAAAACTGTTGGCTAATGCTAACTAGCTTGTCACTGTAATGTTATCTGAGAGGCACTTGTTTAACAGCACAAATCAGCTCTCCTATTGTAGTTCCAGCTTAATCAGCTCTTTCTGGTCAGTTTGTGTTGAAATAGAAGTCAGATTAAAGTCTAACAAAGCCTCAGACAGAGCATGCCTACAGTTAGCATCACACCCTCCAGGGAATACTGATGACATCAGCTGCAAAGTATCAATGTATGAGCTACATTCAAAGTAGGACTGTGCTATGAATTAAAATTTTATCTAATGGTTCACATTGTATAATTTGATGAAGACGATGCAGATGTTGTGCAGAGGCCAAACTTCTGCTCCACAAATGTTGAACCTTCTCATTATTAGTTTGGGATCGGCTCCACAAACTTGTCATATTAATCTTATGGCTTAAAGTTAAATGCATCATTAGCTGCTTGCTTGTTGAATTGCATCTGAGTGAAGACAGAGTTTATCAGAATGAATGTATTTATTTATTTTATTTTATTTAGTAAAAACAGCATAACAGGGCTAAATTAGTCTGTTTGAACTTTGATTCTAAATAATATAACTCTGAATTAGTCTTGTATCAGACTTTTTAGACCCTCTGAGTTTTTTTTTTTATTATTCATTCTTGACCTGACAGCCCAGCCTTCTCCTGGTGCACAAAAGTTCTTACCAATGAACCATTGTCCCCCCTAAATCCCTCAGACTTTCTTTATATTTAGAGTTTTATCTAACCCTTTGCTGTGTCTCTGTGTGTCTATAGGCTGCAGGAGGTGTCAGACGTGGCTGTGCTGCAGGCCTCAGCTCTTGAGACCAAACGTCAGAGTAAAGAGAGAGAGCTGGAGTCCCTCAGGAGACAGATACTAGACCTGCAGGTAACAGAATGAACCTAAAGGGCCCATATTACGTGAGTTCCATCACAAACACCTGGAGTTGTTTTTTGTTTCATTCACACATGTTTAACACACAAACCCTGCATATTTAGGCTGAGTTCTTCCCTCAAACAGAAAACTCCTTGTGTTCCACCTTGTGATGTCATGTGGTAATAGAAGTGCTCTACTGTGTTTTTAAATGGTAATAGAGTGCTCTACTGTGTTTTTAAACTCCTTACACCTTCACTAGAATTTCTAATCTCTAATGAACTAAGGGTAAAAGGAGCTGTTAACTTGAAACTACCACTATATGTGTACGCTCAGTTTTCTCTGTAATGTATGGTACATAATGAATATTTATAATGCAATTTCTGCTGATGTTTTTTGATGGAGGGAATTTGCAATTACTGTATGGAGGGGATCTATAAGTCACACACTCTAATATTTCGTTGGACGCCTTTAGCTTTGATTACGGCATTCGCTGTGGCATTGTTTCAATAAACTTCTGTAATGTCACAAGATTTATTTCCATCCAGTGTTGCATTAATTTTTCACTAAGATCTTGCATTGATGATGGTAGAGTCTGACCACTGCACAAACCCTTCTCCAGCACATCCCAAAGATTCTCAATGGGGTTAAGGTCTGGACTCTGTGGTGGCCAGTCCATGTGTGAAAATGATGCCTCATGCTCCTGAACCACTCTTTCACACTTTGAGCCCGATGAACCCTGGCATTGTCATCTTGGAATATGCCATGAGGGAAGAAAAAATCCATTGATGGAATAACCTGGTCATTCATTATATTCAGGTGGTCAGCTGACCTCATTCTTTGAGCACAGACTGTTGCTGAACCT
>KN470139.1:0-24505 GCA_000787095.1 Periophthalmodon schlosseri
TGTGTGTGTGTGTGTGTGTGTGTGTGTGTGTGTATGTGTGTGTGTGTGTGTGTGTGTGTGTGTGTGTGTGTGTGTGTGTGTGTGTATGTGTGTGTGTGTGTGTGTGTGTGTATGAATGGAACTAAGTCAAAAATAGTATATAGCAAACTTTGTTTTGGATAAAATATCTTAGAATATTAAGCAGAGGTGGGTAGAGTTGACAAAAATTATACTCAAATAAGAGCAACTTTACTTCAAAATAATATTAGTCAAGTAGAAATACAAACTAGTGGTTTAAGAAATTACTCAAGTAAGAGTAAAAAAGTATTTGGGAAAACTACTACTCAAGTAAGAGTAACTTAAAGAACAAAATATTAAATAATGCAAAAAATCTGGTATTTTCAAAGGACAGACACAAAAATGAGACAAACTAAATCATATCTGAAGGAGCTGTAAGAAACACAAATGTTCAAATCACTTTATCTTGTTGACAAAGCTCAAGTCACTTTAGACTTATTCACAGTGAGAAAAGTAACCACAATATTTACTCAAGTAAGAGTACTGTTACTACAATAAACATATTACACAAGTAGGAGTAAAAGTGTGCTGCAAGAAAAGTACTCTGAAAAGTACAATTCCTTAGTTACTCAAGTAAATATAACTGAGTGCTACCCACCTCTGATATTTAGACCAGGGTTTGCCAAACTTTTCAGGCCAGAACCCCCAAAATAAACAGGACCCTAAATGCAAAATGATGCACTAAAGTCTTGTTCCACTAGAATCTTGAAATGATCTCACTCAAACCCACAAATAAAATAAACACACAAATGCCCCCCAAAAATCACTACCTATCCATTAGATTAATGTTGAAATAACAAAAACATGCACCGTCTACAGGATCCTACCACAGACTGCAAATTTGGAGGGCAACGTTCCACATTTGGAATTCCGACCACGAGTATCATAGCAACCAAAGAGCCAATCTGGAACGAGGCTGCTGACGGTAACGCCCCTACCTGTTGCTAACACTAGGAGGTGTCTGATTTGTCTGTTATTAATGTTTAAATCTTGATTCACGGACAAAATAGCAAAATAAAAACCCCAGGATCACGTAGAGCGGGTTAATACCAACATTTTAAGAGCAAAATGACGAGTCTGACAGCAGCGGAGGGGCGACATTTTATCAATGTAAAGTGAAATGGATCCTACACTTTCTTTTTCATCCCCTACCTTTTCTGGATAATACGAGAGTGAGAGGCGGCTTATGGCTCAGACAGTGCACAGGCTGCTTTTGATGACATGTCCCGTCCCATAATCCAGTGAATCATGAATTTTAAAACAGCTCTGTGTGGTACTACAGCAGAGTGAACTCGGATTACGGAGATTCGCCTCAAACGCTACACTCCCACATACTTCAGACTGGCATTTAATTCAAGTACAGAGACAAAAAAACACACCAGATGTTAAACTCAAGTGTTAATTTCGTAGACTAAAATATTTTCATCAGTCTCATATTTTCGCAAACTAAAACGAAATCAAAACAAAATAAAATGTAATAATTAAAATGGTTACAGCTATGACAACTGTGATCAAAAGTACTGATATTTTGCCCGCGTTACCTTTTATTGTTTTGAAAATGCTATATTCTCACCTCCCTTTGCTCTCTGCGCTAAGTCACTCCCCCTTCAGAGCGCTACCATGACACAATCAACGTGCATGGGGTGAAACACGTGTGTGCACCGTAGACTGTATAAAGAAGTGGACTAAGTGAGTGTGTCGTCACCCACAGCGTTCAGCTCCGGTCAAACGAAGCTCATTGAGGCTAGAGCAGAAGGTAACGCCCCTTCCCACCGCCGGTTTGGCAGGCGACGGGCGCTTAGCAACGCTGTCAGTCAAACCTGTCGCTAACGCTAGCGGGAACGACCTCTGGGAAAGAAGGCAGCTGATTTGTCTCTTCCTAATGTTCATATCTTGAGTTACGGACACGACTGCGAAATAAAAACACCAGGACCACGTAGAGCGGGTTAACATGAACATTTTAAGATTAAAATTACGAGTCTGACGGCAGCAGTCGACGGAGCCGGAAGCGCGCCCATAATCGCTTCCTATTTTGAACGCGGCGGGTTAGCTGTGTTCATTTACATATACAGTGTATGGTGTGCATGGCCTAGACAGTACTTTAATATTGTCTATAAAGCATGTAAACTTGAAATTACCAGAAAGTACAGTATAAAAACACATGTGGAGACATTTAAAGAGCCGCCCCTTTAAATGTCTTGAAGATAAGACTACGACCTCTCCTCCTGCCGTTATCTGCTCACTGCACACTGCTCACACACGAGCCAAAGATTTACAAACTGAAAGTCATCTACACTTTAAAAGTATTGCGCATCTATTCACTCAAATATGTTTTTTCATATATATCTGTTGACACATCATGACGCGTCTACAGCAGCGGCTTCGTATTTTGCCGTTGTTATTGTTTTGTCATGAACTGGACAAATATTGTACATATTCAAAACTGTACCTTTTACAAACTGGTGATAAGACAATATTATGACAATCCATCAGTGATCGTGGGTGAAAAACAAGTCGTTGGGATCACTTTATAATAACTACAGCTTAACCTTAAAACATGAACACAGACTTAATTCATAAAGAACAAACAGTAGAATGATTCAGACTATAACTAAAGTCACAGTATGTAACTTTCTGGAGGTGGCACATCACCTGCATGACTCCATGGAAATAGAAAGTTAAAGCCACACTTCAGAACATTCTCCATGGAGATAGATGTGTTTTATGCCATACTGTTAAGATTATAAGCCAACATTTCCATGGAAACACTCCCACTTCAGGCCAAATAAGAGTTAGGTTTGTGGAGATGCAAGCACGTTCACAAGGACGCATGCTTTTCTATGTTTTTGAAAGCAAAAAAATAAATAATTTTAAAAAACACCGTATTTTTTGGCAAAAAAGTTACATACTGTGGCTTTAGTTAATACCCTAACCCTAACTTAACCCTAACCTTAATTAAGTAGTTACTAAACCTGAATCATTCTTTTTAAATTATGCATTAAGTCTTTGTTCATGCTTTATTATGGTAGTTATGATAAAGTGTTACCTAGTCGTAAAATACAATCACATACACTTAAACAAGATACAACATTAGTACATTCTTATATAATTTCCATAACCAATAAAGAGCTAAATAATTAGTTAGCGATCACCATGTGACGGTTAAAAGTGGAACCTAAAGCCAGGTCAGATACAACAGTATAAATGTGCATGAGGCTGCGTACCTGTGTGTGTGCTCCGGTCTGTGCAGGGAGGACTTCTGCACATGCTGATGCCTGATAAGACCTCTCCTGGCTCTGCTCTGGTTCTCTACAGGTCTCCCCCGAAACTCAGATCTCCCACGGCCACGTCACTCACGGCCTCTCCCCCGTGAGCCGCACGCAGGTCTGTACTGTTGTGTTAGCATTTGTATGGTTTCTTTTTTCAGCCCACGGGCTTTACTGGACAGTGAAATGGGGAACATTCAGCAAATAGGCCTTTTTCACAATGACGTCACTGGCCTCCATTTTCCCTCAGTGCCTATGGAGAGTTCTGCCTTTTTCACAAACAAATCGAACAAATTAAGATCGCGCGGTGGGCTAATGCTAATTTTGAGGCATTAAAACAGAAGTGATCCACATAAGACAAATTAAAAACATAAAACAATTGAGCAGTCTTTACTTTTCATTTTAATTGGATGTTATTTGATTGTACTTTGGCTGTAATAATGACTATAATTTGCTTCTTGAAGGTTGTGGGGTTTCTGCAGAGGGCTTTCAGAGCACACAGCTTGTTGTTTGGTCTTTTAAACACTGTGATACTGTTGCTTGAATTGTCTCTCTGGGAAGCCATCAGATATAACGCCTTGTCTTCTCTATGATGCTATATCACACAAATGTGTCTTGAGACTCAGACACGTGAAACTTCTCAGGGTCCTCCAGCAACAAACTCTGCTGGAGCTTCATCAGTGTCATATGGACCTGCTCAAAGGCATCTAGAGGCAAACCTCTGTTGAGCAGACTTAAGTGGCCGGTGTGTAGAAGTCACCCATGTAGCTCAGGGGGCTGCAACACTGCGTTGTGTTAAGGGGCCGGTCTAATGAAGGGCTGGCACTGGCAGCATAATTAGGAGGAAGTGAACCTGCCGTGGTTTCTTCAGAGGAGCTGTGTAGCTCAATCATTTCTTTGGGTTGGGGTGTTGATCTGTTCGTTTGCCCTTCGCAATAAGGTAAGAGCAGACATAAGGACGCTTAAGTTTTCTTTAAATTCAGCACCTTCAGCCAGAGTGTGTGAGGGTGTGTTCCAACTACAGGGGAATCACACTCCTCAGCCTCCCCGGTAAGGTCTATTCTAGGGACTGGAGAGCGATAGTCAAACCTCGGATTCAGGAGGAGCAGTGTGGTTTTCGTCCTGATCACGGAACACTGGACCAGCTCTACACTCTCCATCGGGTCCTCGAGGGTTCGTGGGAGTTTGCCCAACCAGTCCACATGTGTTTTGTGGATCTGGAGAAGGCATTCGTCCGTGTCCCTCATGGTGTCCTTTGGGGGGTGCTCCGGGAGTATGGGGTCCGGGGCCCTTTGCTAAGGACTGTCCGGTCCCTGTATGACCGGAGCAGGAGCTGTGTTCATTGCCGGCAGTAAGTCAGACCTGTTCCCGGTGCATGTTGGACTCCAACTGGATTTCAGCATTGAAACTGGCAATCCAAATGAGACTCATGTGAGACTCATTCTGCTTTCTGATTGGATAATCATCTTGAGAATTAACAACTTGGACAACATGTCCAGTGTTTTGGAATTAAGAATAAATCAACATTACAGTTGTTATCAGTAAAAGCTGTATTTGATTTGAACATGTTTACCTCATATCTGGAGACACAGATCAGTTTATGAAATTTAAAATCAAACTCTTACACACTGTTCCTTTAAAACATCTGCAACCATCTCATTCATTATTATTATGTCTTGTGATGTTGTCCTCTGATATGTTTTTGGAGATAAGAATTCACTGTAAACGTTTTACTGCAGAAGGAACAGCTGTATGTTTTATCACGAGTGTGTGTTCTTCTGTGGTTATCCAGGACATTCTTTCGGGCAAAGGTTTTCTCACAGACTGAACAGCTGAATGGTTTCTCTCCTGTGTGAATCCTAATGTGTAACTGTAAACCCTGTTTACTGGTATATTTATTTTTACAGTGGTAACAGCTGTAAGGTTTCTCATCTGTGTGTGTTGTCTGATGATATTTGAGACCAGAAGGATCAGTAAACGCTTTCTTACAGACTGAACAGCTGAAAGGTTTTTCCCCTGTATGAATTCTCATGTGTAGTTCAAGATGACTGTTTTGGGTAAATGCTTTCTCACAGAATGAACAGCTGTAAGGTTTCTCTCCTGTGTGAACTCTAATGTGTCTTTGTAAACGGTGTTTGGTCCCAAATCTCTTCCCACAAAAAGAGCACTGCTGTTTCTTCCTTGCAGTTCGTTCAACGTCTGCCTCTGTGTCCACCTGTGCAGCCGAACAGCTGAATGGAGCTCTCCAGTCTTCATCATTGTCAGTGTCAGAAGAATGCTCCGTGTGTCCCTCAGTCTCTGAGTGGACATGTGTCTCTGAGCTCATGTCCTCTCCCTGTGAGGGCTCTTCTGTCTTCACACACACAACATTGCACTTTGGGACAGACCTGAAAATAAAAAACACACTTAATCATAAACACAACCCTGCATGAGTCCTCAGGTGCACAGGTCACACATGACCCTTCTCACCCTGGACTATTTGAGAACAGCTTTTTCCCCTCTACAGTTAGATTCATTTATTATTTATTACTTATTATATTTATTTATTAATTCATGTATTTTTTCATTCTACATTACCCTTATAGTATTTCTTGTACTTAAAATCTGGTGAGGTTTGTTCATTTTCTCCTTGACTCATTTGTCTCCTTGTATTTTACTACGTAGTCCATGCCTCTTGTAAGTATTGAAACTCTGTGTTCCATGTTTGGGCCCAACACAGAGAGCCAACAATACTAAAGCTTTTGTAATTATGGAAGTCTAAAAGTATATAACCCATACACTGGCAACAGCTCTTCCTCCTGTTTGACGCTCTGCTCCTCTGGCTCCTCTTTAATCTGTGGAGTCTCTGGGGTTTCTTTTTTCAGACTGGGACTCGGGGAGGGCATCTGGACACCTGCAGGAAACAGCGGGTAAATGCATGAAATACAACATGGACTACTACATGGATTCACAAAAACATTTACTGTTTTTGTGAATCATCGTCATCATCATCATCATCATTTGTTGAGGATTGGCTCCACAAAGTTGTCATATTAATCTTATGTCACTTTCACTTTCAGAAGCTATTGTGAAAAATACAATAGTTTAGTTATACCGACAGAGAAGACGCTGAACTTTGTGCCAGTTTTTGTTTCATGTGGATAGACCCAGTAATAGATTGTTGCAATGTCACGTGAACGCATCTTCCTCGTTCTCGTTCTCATTTTGAATCATCTCATACATACAGGAACATTTTAGGACATTTTTAGCAAGAAGTTCAGCCTATAAATATAGGAGCACAAGCCAGAAGCCTCAACGGATGCACAGACGAGGGACATGCAGCAGGAGCGCCATAACTCACCCGCTCTGACGCGCTCGACTCTCGGGCTCAGAGCCGAGTCCCGAAGCGCCTGTTTCCTCCGGTTCTCCCGTTTCGCGAAAGCTCTCCGCGTGTGGACTGTAGACATTTTACTGTTTTTAGCTTTAGCTCCGAGCTAACCACAGTGTTCATTCTAATCATGGAAGTATGCGGCTAATCCTCCACCGGAGGCTGTGACTAGCCTAATGCTGCCCCCTACTGTCAGACCATGAACATCACTTGGTTTTGACAGGAGGTTGATTGAGAGAAGAAACTTAAAAGTCCTATATTAACCAAACTCTCTGAGCTTTAAGCCATGTTATAATGTTGTTACTTCATTAAAAACATACCCAGAGTTGTGTTTTGTTTCATTCACACATGTTTAAGTAACACTTTATTATTAGTCTATCTACATTTCCAAAGCTCAAAATACTCTGTTCCGCCTTGTAATGTCATGTAATGGTAATTTTCAAGTTAACGGCTACCTTTCACCTTTAGTTCAGTAGAGATTGGTAACTCCAGGGCTAAAATTATCCAAATGATTCTAGTGAAAGTTTAAAAACACAGTGGAGCACTTCCTGTATTACCACATGACATCACAAGGTGGTGTTTTCTGTTTTAGAGAAGAACTCAGCCTAAATATACAGGGTTTGTGTGTTAAACATGTGTGAACAAAACAAAACACAACTCCATGTATGTTTGTGATGAGGAAACAACATTATAACAAAGAGGGGCTATTCTGCAAAATCGATTTTTTTTTTTTTTTAGCTTTCTACCAAGTTATGATGTTGTTCCCTCGTATTCCTGTCAGATTAGGCTATGTACCTGCACTGGACCAGAGTGGACACAGATGATGAATAAAGCCAGAATAATCTCATCATGTTGGCTGTTGTTTGCCCAAAATCCTCCAGAGGAGCTTTAGTTTTAGATGATGAAAATATAGTTTTAGTCATAATGATTAGGCCTACTTTTAATTTAGATAGACAGCAAAAATGTGACAAATATATTTCTTTGTCTTTAATGCAAAAAGAGTCATTGAGTATCAAGAAAGACGCTATGAAATAAAATGCATTACTATTATTGTTAAATTAAAATATTCAACACGGCCGATAGAAACTGTAATGTAACTATAGATTGAACACATTACTATTAACTGACAGGTTGAACAGCTGTAAGGTCTCTTTCCTCTGTGCATTCCTTTTTGCAGAGACATCACACTTGGGGAAGGGGGGTTCTATATGTATGTATATGGTGGAATGTTCAGCGGTTACCCTGGTGACACAATGCACACATAAGTAAATTGCCTTTTTTTTTTTTAATAATCTGAAACTCAAGAAAAAGACCTGTGATCAATACAAAAACAAAAAGGTGAGAGTGACTAACTGAAAAAACAGTGGCTAATGCTAGCTAGCTTGGGACTGTAATGTTAATTTGAGAGGAATTTGTTTAACAGTACGAATCAGATCATCTGTTGGAGTTCGAACTAGATCAGCTCTTTATGATCAGATTGTGGTAAAATAAAGCTCAGATTAAAGTCTAACTTGAGTAACAGAGATTCAGACAGAACAGTGCCAACAGTTAGCATTACCCCCCCAGGGAATGTTGATGACATCAGCTACAAAGTGTCAATGCAGTCAATGGTGCGTTCTTATATGCAACGTGAGATTAGACTTGAAGGCAAAGGTTTTGTCACAGCATGAACAGCTGAATGGTTTCTCACCTGTGTGCGTTCTCATGTGGACTGCGAGGTGACTGTTCTGGGGAAATGTTTTCTTACACACTGAACAGCTGAATGGTTTCTCGCCTGTGTGAGTCCTCATGTGGATTTTGAGAGTAGAGTTTACCCTAAATGCTTTCTGACAGACTGAACAGCTGAATGGTTTTTCGCCTGTGTGTGTTCTCATGTGGACTTCAAGATTAATTTTTTGGGTAAATGAGATTTCACAGATAGAACAGCTGAATGGTTTCTCTCCTGTGTGAACTCTAGTGTGTCTTTGTAAATCCTGTTTAGTCCCAAAATTCTTCCCACAAAAAGAGCACTTGTATTTCTTCCTTCCAGTTCTTTCGGCTGTTCCTGACTTGTCTCCATTGTTCACGGTGGCACTGGTCTCTGGTGCAGACTTGTATTTGGGGGATAGACCTGAGTTTGGTGCAGTGGTGCTTCTGGCTCTCATTTGGAGTTTGTTGTAGTGGTCTCCATCAGCCTCTGTCTCCATCTGTGCAGCTGAACAGCTGAATGGAGCTCTCCAGTCTTCATCGTTGTCAGTGTCAGAGGACCGCTCCGTGTGTCCCTCAGTCTCTGAGTGTAAATGTGGCTCTGCGCTCATGTCCCCTCTGTGGACATGTGTCTCTGCTCTGATGTCCTCTCCCTGTGTGTCCTCTCTTTGTTGAAGCAGTGAGGACTCTTCTGCCTTCACACACACAGCACTGGACTCTGGGACAGACCTGACAATAAAGCAAAAACAACAACATGATGGTAGCAGTAAGAAATGTTTAAAATGGCCACTGGAAATGAACTCTAAGTAAGTTTTAAGATTGTCTGAAAACTCAAGATAAAATACTAAATGGTTTTAAACAACACATTTCCAAAGGTCTGTGATCAATAAAAGCATTTATGGTCCTGTTTAGGTGTTTGATTTTCAAAAAAAAGGTGAGAGTGACTAACTGAAAAAACTGTTTGCTGTCATGTTATTTGAGAGGGATTTGTTTTAACAGTAAAAATCAGCTCGTCTGTTGTAGCGAGTCCTTTCTGGTGTTAAAATAAAGATCAGATTAAAGTCTAACAAAGCCTCAGACAGAGCAGTGCCTACAGTTAGTATCACCAGGAAATGTTAATGACATCAGCTGCAAAGTATCAACAGGCTGACTTATTAATACATTCAACCCTACAAACCTGGTCTGGCCACACAATAAAATAGTTGCAGTTAGATTTGTTTGGAAGTATATTTGACCCTTACATCGGCAGTTGCTCTTCCTCTTGTTTGACACGCTGTTCCTCTGCCTCCTCTGGCTCCTCTTTAATCTGTGGAGTCTCTGAAGGCATCTGGACACCTGCAAGAGACAATGCAAAATACATTTACCAAAACAGTTGGCACTGTACAGGATGATGTGGTGTTGTCCTCCACTCATCTTAAGGCCCGCAGCTGTGACTAGGAAGGAATATTGAAAATGGTCCAGTATTTTTGGCGTAAAAGTGAACATGGAAATTCATAAGTGCTTTCCTTTACTCTGGAGGATTGTAGCTTCTCTATTGTTAGAGATTGTTAGTTTCAGCTAATGTCCCATTCGCTTATATGATACGCTGATGCGCAAAGGCTCCTCCGCGCCGCTCCTGCTCCATAGCGCGCAGACAGCCCCTCTCCTCCACTCAGCCTCTGCGCTGTGGGCTCTCCAGAACCATTACAAAAACACGTGTTTTACGTTAGGTCAGTTTAGCTATAACAGGACTTTTTTGAATGAGTTTGAGTCGCGCGCTTCCGTGCGTCGGATCATTGTCGGCTCGACTGAATTGCCCAGTGTCTCTTCTAGTTCCAATCATCTCCGCTGATCATTTGAGTAAAGTCCACATCACGGGACTGTAGTAAAGAGACCCACATAATAGATCCATAAGACCCACCCTCCTTGTGCAGCTCGGCTCTGGGGCGCAGGGTGGAGTCCCGGGGGTCCGGTCTCCTCTGCTCTTCCTGGTCGTCCTCCTCACACTCCGCAGTCAGCCGCACATTCACCAAAGCTCCGAGCCGTTGGTCTGCAGACATTTTCACAAACTGTTTGATTCTGAGCTAACACATCTCAGATGATGCTTCCTGCAGACTGTACGTGCAGTGCCGCCCTCTGCTGTTAAACATAGGTACTCCTCTTTGACAGCAGTGGCCTTGAACCTTTTTAGTGAATCTAAATCTGTAAATGGTTTTCCTTGTATTTTTCCGCAGTTATCATAATGGAATCACCCCACACCCTTATTTAAAAAAGAGTCATTTGTGTAGCCCATAATTAAGTTTAATCATCTCAAAAGAAACAGGCATAAATGTGCATGAGCACGTATAGCCCACATAATCATATAGCACGTGCGTCTATCGCCATACAGGCCAGTGGTGTAATTGCTTGTTCATCCACATGAGGGCAGACAATGTCTTTATTGGCACAGCTCAACTTTTTTAGTTATGTGGACGTCACTGTTCTAGTTTTTGTAGCCGTAAACGTGCATTGCATTTGTTATTTGTTTAAAAAAAATATACACCTTCTCCTGACTTAATGGCGCCTGCGGTGTACGTGAGGATTCCTGACCGGCTAAACAAGACAAATACA
Source organism: Periophthalmodon schlosseri (assembly GCA_000787095.1). Lineage (NCBI taxonomy): Eukaryota > Metazoa > Chordata > Actinopteri > Gobiiformes > Gobiidae > Periophthalmodon > Periophthalmodon schlosseri. The sequence goes on from KN470139.1 coordinate 10,966, forward strand.
TGCAAGTTGGAAATAATATATTGGCTATAATAACATTTTTCGGAAGTGTTTAACTCTAATCCCTTGTCATGAATTAGTTCCAGTGGAGAGTCCGCCACCTGTTTGTCTCCATGGAATGTACCACAGTATGGCATTCAGGGGCGTCAGACTGGGGGCCCAGTCCAGGGAGGGACCCTTCACAAAGTCTGTAATGGGCATTTTTCATTAGACAACATGTAGTGCGGGCCCACCAAGATGATTTGTACCCAGGGCCCAGAATTTGGTGCTACACCCCTGATGGCATTACACTTGACTCTCCACAGAAGCAAGAGTGTGACGCCAGCAGGTCAAGTTACAGGTCAGATCTCTGGAGAGGCAACCCTGCAGTAACAATGCATGCTTTTCTGTAGCAAAAAAAAAAAAAAAAACACCTGTCAAAGCTGGCAGTTACTGTTTTTAGCCTAATTTAAAGGCCCTATATGTCGTGCATCACTCAGGCTTTATGGACACCCTCACATCTACATGACATGTTTTGCAACTTACAGCAAGTAAAAGTTAAGCAAACTAAATACCTGAGCACTCAAAGGATTTAATTTCATTTTTAAAGAGGCTTCAAACAACTGTTTTCATTAAATAAAAGCTGAGTGTGTGTGTAATTTTAGCGGAAGTAACATCTCCATGGAGACAAGCAGGTGGCAGACCAAGAAAAGTTGCACAGTGTCCCTTCAGTTTGCTTTTCACTTTTCCACTGAAGTTCATTCTGGGAGGGGTTAGATCTGAATCGGTTTCCCAGTCTTTTTGGTAAAAGTGTGGGATTCCCGGCTCCTCGCTCCAGGGGAATCCAAGAGAATACCTAATGTTCTGAGCAGAGCCTTCTCCTACTTTGATTCAGTGCCAGATATTAGTCAGCCCCGACAACAATGTGAAGAGTGGAGCCTTGTGCGAAACCAGAGCCGCACATGTGAAAGTACAAGTGAAGGACTGGTCTGTGTGATGTGTGAGTTATGTGGACAAAAAGGAGCCGTGATATGAAGAGGTGTGTTCACTGGTTTCACGGAAAAGACTTGCATCATTGGAAAGGAATGAGACTTCTAAGGCGTTCTAAGGAGAGATATCACAGTTCAATAGAGCTTTTTAAAATTTGTATTGGAATTTCATATTTAAAGCAGCGCTAAGTAACATTTTACCTTATTAGAAGTTGTTGTCCAGGTGATGGTTAAATATGCGTTTTCGAGTTTTTTGAAGCAGCCGTCGTCTCTTTGCTGTCTCTTTGCAGAATACCAGCCTTGCAATATATATACTTTGCAGTGACACCACGCTGGGGGGTTCTGCATGTATGTCTATGGCAGAATGTTACGCATTTACCATGGTGACACAGTGAATGCATTAACAAACACAGCCTGATAAGTTTGTAGTCTGAAAAGTCAAGAAACAATTGAGAATGTGTGTGTTGTTGTGTTTGATTTTCAACAAAAATGGTGAGTGTGGCTAACTAAAAAACTGTTGGCTCATGCTAGACTTTTTAACAGCACAAATCAGCTCACATGTTCCAACTAAACCAGCTCTTTCTGGGCAGATTTTGTTAAATTATCTTCCAGTTAACATCACATCCACAGGGAATGTTCATGATATCAGCCACAAACAGAGTCCTCCTGGGAAACTCTGGCTCTTTTTAAAAAATATCTGGCAGCACTATATTTTGTATGTGAGTATACTGCTTTATTTCAACAAAAAAGCACTTTTGAGTCTGTGCTTTGGCAGTGTATTCTCATAAGGGACCTGCAGGGGGAGCACTATCACTAAAAGTGACTTAGTTCTGCTTTAAAGTGCATATTTTTTCTTTTCAGTTCTTTCTTACTGGCATAGTACTTGTGGTAAATATATTTGTATAAGCAGCTCTTGAACTCAAAATAAGACTGCTGTGTACTCTCTGCATCTAATTATAAAGTGTCCAAAAAACTGTCCGATAATCAGGAAGTGCACATTAGCATGCGAGTTGTTGTTAGCGTTACCGTCATGGCAAAATTTCACACTGCTTTCTAAGAGCTGTGAAAAGTGCTTATAAACTCATCACGGTGAATAATTAGGATGTTCTGAATGCATAAGGTAAGTGAGGAATAACTTTGGACCACTGTTTTTAAACTGTTTAAAATGAACTAGTTCTGTTTTTCACATGTTTAAGACAGTAAGACTCAGGTACAGCACTTATACTTTAGTAGCGAGCTCTATGTTTTCTCTCCTCTGTACACATCACCAGACCAGAGCAGACCTCATTTGGAGATTGGGGCTGGAGAAGAGGTCTCGGGCTCAGGGGAAATCTGCTCCTCTGTGCCCCTCAGCTCATTACGCTGTGGACTAATTGGGCGTCTAAGTTTAGCGAGCGCAGCCTACTTCCAGCTGTCTGAAGGAGAGGAGGAGACGAGACGTTCTGCTTCTCGACATGAGCAGTTTTGGATATCAAAGAGGGGGTCTTACGTTTCTATAGGGTATTTACTGCTAAAACAGATCACCTTGTTACCTTATATTATTTTGAAAATGCTATAGTCATCGAAAACAATGTATTAGCATGTTTTATAACTTTCACTTTCGTTTCACTTCACTCTCTACGCTAAGTCACTCCCCCTTCAGAGCGCTATCACAACACAATCAGCGTGAAACTACTGCACATCACATCGGGTTTTGAAGCTGTAGTGTATTGTTTTGTATATTTATGGAGAACTGTCGTGTGGGAGCATGGGTGACGTAGGCTTGTGGGCGGAGTTTTGGACAGAATCATACAGCTAACCGTAAGGAGGCTTCAAATAGGGCCCGGGAGAGAAAGGTAGATTACTCAAACGTGCATGGATTACATAGAAAACCAGGCATGTTTGTGATGCGGGAACAACATTATAACATGGTAGAAAGCTCCAAAAAGTTGATTTTGCATAACACGGCCTCTTTAATGTTTGCATTGTAACTGTAGACTGTATATATAAATGGACATAGGTCCGTTTTGAGCAATACTCTTTAGGTGGTTTTAGACATCAGTTGAGGATTAGGCAATGCTTTATATTTAGACGCAAACAGTACACAGCAGACTTATTTTGACCTCAAGAGCTGCTTACGCAATAAATCTGTGCTAGGGCAAGACACATTTTTCTCAAATACATGGAAAAAATGGACACAGGCCCTTTAAAGTGTAATAAACCAAAGAGACGAAGTAAAAAAAAAAAGTTAATGAATTAAATTAGGTTCTTATAAATGAAAACTCTTCAAAACTTCAGTGCTCGATATACTTTGATCTGGTGCAGCTCGCCATCTACTGGCAGCAGAGGGAGTTGCCATAGAGAAAACTATTAAACTGCGTAATGGGGAACATATACACACATGATGTATGCACGCAGCAGTAATGAACACGATTTGACGGCAGAAACGTTTAAAATGAGTCTGGTGAGGATTTATGTACTTAAAAACTGTGCAGGGCTTCTATCTATGACATCACAATCCTGGGAAAATTCAAGTGCTTGGTGAAGCTCAGAGACAGAGGACTAATAAAACCACCGTGAATGAAGCAAAATACAACTCCAGGCCTTTTTTTTTTATGAGGGAATAATGTTATAATATGGTTTACAGCTCAGAAAAGTCAATTTAGCATAATATGTGTTCTTTTAAGATTATTTGAGACCACAGCTGAATAGTTAGACTCACTTCTCACTCACTCCAAATCCTACAAAAGTACTGCAGTCTTTTGAAGTATAGTGAGACCTTTATGGAAAGTAAAGTTTGCCTGAGGTGAGTGGGAGTGTTGGGGTTCATTGAGCTTCACTTGTCCCTGTGGTTCCATTGATGAGGAAAACAGAAGTACTTCCCCCTCCCATATCTCGTACTGAGCCGTACCTGTCATAGTTTCTCTGTTCATTGATGAATATACTGTATCGCACTGTGTTTTCTATATACACACTAGTGTTGTCAGGATGCTTAAAATTTCAAACTCGATTTCGATGTTAAGGAATAGACTCGATACTCAACACTGATTCCGATACCACAATGATAATACAAAACAGCGTCTTTCTTTAGACGATAGAATGTGATTTTCAACATTAAGGCATAGTACTTTCTTTTCTATTCCCATGTGGCCTTATATCTGTGTAATCTCTCAATCGTCCAGTAGGTTCCATAGTGGTCCATGGGCGTGTACTAGTCTATGTGTCTTATACTTGTGAAAGATACAGCTCAAGATCATTCTAAAGATATTCAGGAAAGGTTCATTTCTGTCCTGTGAATGTGACTTTTTAGTATCGATAGTGTCAGATTTTTGATACTTTTTACAACCCACTGAACTGATCAGTACATAATATTAAGCTTATAGTGCATAACAAACTGGTTACACAGACTCTGGGAGCTAAGCTATTGTGTCGTATGCTAGCAGTCACAGTATCAGTCATGGGAAAAGGGTCTCTCTGTTGAAAGCGCAGGACCAGGCTGTCATATAAAAGCACTGTGGAGATATCACGTAATGCTGAGCTGAGCAGCGCGACAGCTCCACAAATGGCTGTAAGTGAGACGGGGTAAGGCGACACTACTGTTTGAGACGTATGCCTGGTGCAGCGATGAAGTTATGAAAAGTACACCAACTGTGAGGTACTTCCACCAAATGACATCACTGGACACTTGATTCTGGGAAGGGCCAGAGCTGGAACAAGCTGGAAAATACATATACAAATAAACTATAGGCTGAATGGTAAGTTTTGAATGATCGTAATTGTAAAGGTTAAAATTACTTCACTATTTGGTTTAGGGTTGTCAAAAGTATCGAATACCTGAGTGTAGATACCCACATTTGCACTGAGTCAGCGATTTATCGATAAATAAGTATCGATAATCCCTAGAGACGGCATAATGCTCAACATAAGTACACTTCCCAGACTTTAATTCTGGTTGGTTCCATGTTTAGCCTCCCTGAAATGTTGAGGTTCATGGTTCAATTGCTGAGCTCTCTAGGAAATACATCTACATAGAAATACCTATGTAGAGTTTGCATGTTCTCCCCGTGTCTGTGTGGGTGTCCTCCAGGTTCTCCAGCATCTCCATCAACCTATAACATGCATGTAGGCCACTACTCCACATAGGTACTCTTAATCATGAATCTGTAGCTCAAGATCTGAGAAAGGTCTTCAGAACATGCTCCTGATAGGTCGCCCAGTCGCATGAAAGCTGAACACATTTCTTTAAGGGGGGACGATATACACCTACTACTACACATACGTAACCTTAACATAACACATGATGCATTTGTCACCATTATAAAAACAACTTCAAACCAGTCTCTACAGTTTTGAAATGAAGAACTATGATATATTGAGTAGTGTTTAACTGTAGCTTCACTATACAACATGGAGGTCAAGATGAGTTCCATTGTGACTGGGTGAACCCTGTCAGACAAACATAAACCATTTGGGATCTGACTAATGTTTTGCACACTGTGCGCTTATGTTGACAGAGCCTCATTAAGCTTTTCCTGTGCAGATAAGATTTAAAATGGCTGATACTTTGTTCCAGGAAATAGCTAGATACGTCAAAACTGTGATAGAGAATTGCCCATGTATTAGTAAAAATGTCACTTTGTTTATTGGGAGATCCACCACTTGCTTGGAATGTTAGCAGTTAGCATTAAACTCATCTAGCTTGTATTTACTGAATTATAAGTGTTTTTTTGATTGCTAAATTAGATAGAAAAACATGAGTTGGGGCGTGACTTTGTTGTTTCCATGGGGATTGATAAATTTAATGCCATACTGTGGAATGGGGGGGGGCTTTACAAAGTCTGGAGTGTGCATTATTTATCGGACAAATTGTAGTGTGGGCCCCCCAAGATGATTTGTACCTAGGACCCAAAATTTAGTGCGACACCCCTGTGCAATATGGTAATAGTTAATATCATGATTTTCCTAGAGCCAGATCACACGATTTCTTCTCAAAGTTTACTCTTCACTGTGATTTGTTAAATCCAGCTGTCACTCATTCAGAGCCTTATACTGACCGACCAATTGGTGAAGTGGGCGGAGCAAAGTGTGTCTGTGTTTGAGCAGGCAGTTACATTAAGCAGAGAAAGAGTGACGATTTTACCAAAATAGCACATTGCCACAAGAATGAGATCACGATTCGATTTTTATCACCATATCGCCCAACCCTACTGTGGAACATTCCAGGGATAGAAATGACGTCTCCATGGAATCCCATCCAGTGCATCTGGCTCACCCAATGTGACTGCGATATCCTTAGTAAACCTAAAAAAAAATGGAGACAAGCTGGTGGCTCATCCTCCACCAGAAACGTTAAATACTGTGTTTTAATTAAAGGGCCAATATTATGCTATTTTCTGATCTATGTTATAATGTTGTTTCCTCATCACAAACATTCTTCTCTCAAACAGAAAACACTCTGTTCTACCTTGTGATGTCATGTGGTAATACAGGAAGTGCTTCACTCTGTTTTAAACTCCATACACCTTCACTAGAATCATTTGGGTCATTTCATCCCTGGAAGTGCCCATCTGAACTAAAGATAAAAGTAGCTGTTAACTTGAAAACTACTGCTCCATCACAAGGTGGAACAGAGCATTTTGAACTTTTGAGATGAAGACAGACTAATAATGCAGGATTACTCAAACATGTGTGAATAAAACATGTTTTTGAGGAGGTAACAACATTTTAACCTGACCAAAAGCTCACAGAAGCCAGTTTTGCATAATATAGGACCTTTAATTGGCGCAAAGGCAAAAATCTAAACTTGCAACTATATCTTATACACTGTCTGGTAGAGTAGAGGTGGAGGATTTGACCTATTGTGCATGTTTTGGGTAGATTAAGTTTAAGGTACACTTTATTGTCCCTGTAGGAAAATTTGTCATCTGCATTTGTCCCGTCCTTCAATGCTGCTGGAGCAACCTTTCTGGAGCAGTGAGCTACTGCCGTAAAGGAGGACCTGGGGACCCATCTCCAGATCTTGAGCTAGTCTTGGTCAGGACTACCTTAGCTGGAGGATTTGACCAATTGTGCATGTTCTGACCCAGACACAGGGAGAATGTGGAGTTACCATCATTAGATATTCATTTTTGTAAATACTGACAATATTAACTACGGCGTTTATAACTGTGTGCATCTATAGATCATGTTTGACATAAAACCATTAGTTATCTTAGTGAATTCATTGTTTTGTGTCTCCATATCCCTCATGATAATGCGACGGTATGACCCACCCTTTCCTGTGTCTTTATGTCTGCCTTCCTCCTGAGTGTCTGTATTCTGTAGTTCATCTTGGCTCTCTCCTCACAGCTCTAGTGTCTTCTCTGGGTCTCCTCCTCGGGGGCTCCGGGCTTCACATGACAAACACTGATCTCCAGTGTGCGTCTCAGCTGATGGGCAGAGAGAGTCAAATGTACAGACACTGTGTGGATGTTGGGCCCATGGGCGTAGAACACCACATAAGTCTTACTCAGACGATAGTGAAGATAACCACCACCATCACTCATCGGCACACTGCCTTCATACAGAAGCAAGGTGGGTGAAGTGTCTTGCCTAAGGACACAACAGTATGCTCCAGAACTACACTGCTGCTCCACTGTAGCACCTGGTATTCTCAGAGGTCTCCCATCCATGTACTAACCAGGCAAGATGTTACATTTAATGGGGCAATCCTTCAATAATTTGAGGTAATAAGGCACAGTATATAACATTCTGGAGGGGGCATGTCACCTGTATGATTCCATGGGGTTAGAAAGTTAAAAACATACTTTGGAATATTCTCCATGGAGATAGAAATTTGAGGCCATACTGTGGAAGATTATAGCCAAAGGAACAACATTTCCATGGAAACAAGAGTCAAGTTTTGTGGGGATACGAGCCCACTCAGACTAAGGATGCAAGTTTTTCAGTGCAATAGATACAACCAAATTGAAAAAAATATAATTTTAGTCTATTGTTTGGCTCAAAGGTTGCATACTGTGGCTTTAAAGGGCCAATATTATGCTATTTTCTGATCTATGTTATAATGTTGTTTCTTCATCACAAACATGTCTGGAGTTGTGTTTTGTTTCATTCACACATGTTTAACACACAAATCCTGCATATTTAGGCTGAGTTCTTCTCTCAGAACAGAAAACACTCAGATCATGTTGTAATACAGAATCATACTGGAATCATTTGGATGATTTCAGCCCTGGAATTGCCAGTTTCTATTGAACTAAAGGTAAAAGGGAGCTATTACCTTGAAAACTACAGCTTCATGACATCACAAGGTGGAGTTTTGGAGATAATACAGGATTACTCAAACATGTATGAATGAAACAAAACACAACTCCAGGTATGATTTTGATGAGTTAACAACATCATAACATGGCTTAAAGCTCACAAGAGTCAGTTTTGCGTAATATAGGACCTTTAAAAATCATTTCATTTTAATAACACATGAATATCGCATATTATACGACTATTCCATTGCGTAATTTAGTCACTGTGGCCAACTACTTGTATGTTATGGATCAATAATCCAGCCTTGCAAACCTGTCCTCCTTTTACTATTAACACATGCTGAATAACTGTTTACAAGATATCTTAACAGTGTTGGGTGTTCGACTGCTGACATCTTGAACTCCAAACTATGCGCAGTATGGCCCTGAGTGCTTGTGTCCAGGCAGGTCCTCACACGCCTGGAGAAAACAGTTATTATGTGGCCATCTTTTGTGAGTGAGGCTGTAGGAGTGACATATTGTTAGCGTAGCCTGCTCCTCACCCTCTGTTTGTGTCTGCAGACAGGTACCTGCAGGGCTCAAACCGCTCACATGTTTGGGGATCGGGAGGTTTCACTTGACAATGAAGTCATGGGGCTGTGGGAAAGACGATATAGAATGGCTCAGTCAAAGGAGGGACTTGCTGTCTGAGGCGTTGTTATTTGGCACAAGCGCCGCTGTACACGGCTATGAAGAAAAATACAAGAAAGTAAGAATTTTCAGTGGTGGAAAAAGAGCTGGAAATTTATACTCGAGTAAAAACTGCTGTACTCAGTAACTAATAACAATTGCACAGCTTACGCTCAATCGCAAGTACAAGTGGGGTGACCAGATTTCCAAAATTCAAAACTGGGACACACCCGGGTTGGGGTGGTTGGTATCATAGACTAAGGGAGTGTGACATCACCCACACAGTGAAGCTCCTCAAGGCTAGAGGTTACAGGGGCAAATTCGGAGCCAAGTTCCATAAATGGAATTCAGACTGTGAGTATCATAGCAACCAAAGAGCCAATCTGGAGCGAGGCTGTTGAAGGTAACGCCCCTTCCCGCCCGCACCGCTGGTTTAGTAGGGAGCGTGCGCTTAGCAACGCTGTCAATCAAACCTATTGCTAAAGCTAGCGGGAGCAAACCTGGGGGAAAAAGGTGCCTGATTTGTCTGTTACTAATGTTCATATTTTCATTCATTTCAATTCATTTATTTATTTATTTTGAGCAGATTAATGAACTGAGAGACGAGACCATGTCTTTATATTTAAACTGGTCTCTCTGTATCAGACCAGACCAGGTCTTTATATAAAAAACTTACATTTATGAATACTTTGGCATTGCTTTTGTTTTAAATCCAGAGCATTCCACAATTTCACCCCATACACAGTCACACAAAAACTTTTACAAGTGGTTTGAACATTAGATAGTATAAAATTTCCATTACCTCTCAAATTATAAGTTCTCTCTTTAGGAGCAAAACACTTTTGCATGTTACATGGTAATAACTTATTAAAGGCTTTGAATAATATAATTACAGTATAATATTTTACAAGGTCGGGAAATTTCAATAATTTGGACTGGATGAAAAGATTGTGAGTATGTTCTAAAAAACCTCGATGAGCCGGGAGGGTGCCCATGATCACTTCCTATTTGGAACACGGCGGCTAGCGGGTTAGCTATGTCTATTTATATATACAGTCTAAACAAAATTGTGAAAAGAAAGCGGAATATTGTCCATTCTCGCTCATCGTCATAATCTGAGGGACTTCTGTCAGTGCATTTGTTTTTGAAGCACGGTTTTCTGTATTTTAGCTAAACAAAGAACAATATATTTTCTCCTTCACTGTTGGTGGGGATCATATTGGTCAAAAATATGGACACCTGGGGCATTTCTTGTATAAAACTGGGACAAATCACCGGTTTTGGATAAATCTGCTGGGACAGGGACATAGGGCTAAAACCAGGACTGTCCTGGGTAACCAGGGATGTCTGGTCACCCTAAGTATAAGTAAAAGTGTAAAAATCGTCTCAAAAAAGTACAATTACCCCAAAAATCTACTCAATTACAGCGTTGTGAGTATTTGTAATTACTTTTCAACCCTGAGGAGTTTTAGTGACTGTACTGTGTTTTGTTGTTGTCAAAATTACAACACAAAGTTACCATAAGTTGTTTTTTATCATTAAAGGAACTGTATGTAGCCTGCGCTCCTACTGTTAAAAAAAGGACTACAATCACATCTGAACCTGTGTTGCCAGAGTCTAAACCTGGAGACAGAGACACATACAAGTCTGTCTCATTCTCAGTATATGGACAGGCCTCATGTGAAAGCTCAGAACCTCCAGAATTCACTCACTGAGCTGCAGAGGCTGCACTAGCACTGACTCATGATTGGCTGCAGGGGCTGGGGTTTAGGTAGTGACCATTCAGATTAGAGAGAATCTTTTTAGGTTTAAACCAACTGGATTTCAGCATTGAAACTGGCAACCCAAATGGGAGACTCATGTGAGGCTCATTCTGGGACTTCATGTCATATATTTTTTTTAATCGACGAACACATCTACGTTAAAAAGATTAAAGATTTTTCAATGCAATTTACCCAACCATTTATTTTAGTCTGTTTTGGATAATTAAGTGGCTTAAGTGTTGCTTTAAGTCTTATGTATTGCTCACTTTAGTCCTTACCAAACTTAACTGGCAACATCATTTACCTTATTTTAACCTAAAAGATGTCAAAAAGTACTTAAAATTGTGAATCTGCATATTAACCAAAAGGTTTTTTTTATCTCTGTGAACTAAACTCTGCACTTCCCCTATAGTCCTCTCGTTCCCCGCCTTCTCTTTACACTGTGTCTTTGTGCCCTAATGATGGCTATTAATACGCCAGCAGAGGATCGGAGCGGTTTAGAGTTTCCTCAAAGGTTACTGCTGGAATCACTTACCTCCAGAGGCCGGTCCATTCAGTCCGCGCTTCAAAGGAACAATGTGGCAGCAGATGTCTCGGGATAACTGAAAACATCACAATATGATCCAAGAGTTTAGTGTTAAGACAAGTCCACAGCAGCTGGGTTAATGCAGGCTTAGATCTTATAACGTTTCAATACAGGATGATAGGGATAAGATTAGTGAAATATTAAATAGCCTAATCAAACTAGAACCGTATACAGGTTTAAAAATGTGTCTCGTCAGTCAAAATGTTTTTTTTGTTTTTATGTTTACTACTTTCTACATTTTATATACAGACGCAAGACTTCAATTATATGATGCAAGGTATGTGGAATTATGCAGCAAAGAAAAAAAGTGAAACAATTTTTTTATTCAAATTCTCAAAGTATCCACCCTTTGCTTTGTGGACAGCACTGCAAACCTTTGACCTTCTCTCAATGAGCTTCTTGATGAAGTCTCCTGAAATGGTTTTCACTTCACAGCTGTGCCGCAGTCAGGGTCAAGAAATGCCAAAAGTGCAAACCTGTAGTCAAAGCAAAGGGTAAAGGCTATTTAAAAAAAAAAAAAAATCTAGTTATTTTGAGTTTATTTTTTGTTTACTACATTCCATATGTGTCATTCATAGTCACACATACTTCTGAAAGGTAGTGAACGTGCAGCTCTTGAGGTAAAATAAGTCCACTGTGTACTGTCTGCATCTAATTATAAAGTGTTTAATTGACCAAGAATCAGGAATCATTACCGTGACGGAAAATCTCCACTCTGGTCTCTGAAAGTTGTGAAAAGTGCTTATAAACTCATTAAGGTGAATAATTACAATGCTCAGAATGCATAAACTAAGTGAGGAATAACATTGGACCACTGCAAACTGTTTAAAATTAACTAATTCTGTTTTTCACGTTTTTAAGAGAGTAAGGCAACAAGGCAACAGCAAAAGGGTAAAAGATAAAATGATTTGATTATAAACAGGGAAAAAGAAGCCTAAAAAATTATCAAAATAATGTTTAAAATCATTATTTGGGGGAAAATAGGCTGCGGGCTCTGTGCAGTTTTCAGGTGTTACACTATTAGTTAGTTATTTAATCTTAATTATCAACAGACCTATGTATTGGCTAAACATCTAATGCTACCTAGAGCTTACATTTAGGCTACAGATATCACTTTTACATACATTTTTATTTCACCAAATAGGCACTAGACCAGGGGTGTCCAAACTTTTTTCACCAAGGGCCACATATAGAAACATATTCACAGCAGAGAGCCACAGACTGGCAGTCAGCACAGAGAGTAACATCGCTTTGACAGAGCCACCACATCTTTAAAAAGTCTTGAACACTAACTATAGGTCTGTATCACAATGCAATAACATGTTATTACAGTTACAGTGATAAAAATACATTAATCTGCAATAAGGGAGTTACTGAGGGAGCTTGGATACCCCTGAACACAGTGAAGACACTATTAATTTTACAGGTTGTTATTTTCCAGATGCAAACCCTTTAATTCTACTTGTATTTTTGTGAGCATTAAGTAAAATGAAACAGGAGCAGAATAAAAAGATTACTCATAGACCTGTCACGATAACACATTTTGAAGTACGATATAGACCTGTTGCTACAAAGGAATACTGCGATAAATGATAATACTGAAACTAGTTTATGCCACCTACACAATAAATCATCAAGTCATGAGCTGCAACGAATAAATATCAGAAGTAACCGATAAATGCCAGAGAAGCTCAACCTTCTGCAGCTCAAATATTACTATATGACATAAAAAAGGGCAAAAACGTCCTCACTGTTGCAACAAAAATGTGCACACAATAAATACTGAGCCCCAAAATATATTCTTCCAGTTCTCATGTATTGAAGTCGATATAGTAATTATCGTGACAGGCCTAATTACAAATTATGTCAACTTAACTTACTTAACTTATACCACAGAACTAACTAACTAACTAACTAACTAACTAAATAACTAAATAAATAAATAACGATATTTGAAAAAACATATAAAATGAATCACCACGTGACCTTGAAGACAGCTCATTTGCATATGACCCCCATCCAGTTCGCGTGTGACCTTTGCCCTCAGGTGACTACCCGTCGCTTTCTATGATGATGGAGCCAGACATGATGGAGCGCACATTGCACCACGCTTCTATCGCATCAACGTGTTTTGGATGAGCTGCGCAGTCCGTTTCCACGCGCGGTCGTGCCAAGTGTGACCAAACCGGACCAAACTCGTTATTATCCGCGTGACTGATGAATGAACAATGAAGAACGACTGGGTTTTAGTTTTATCGCCATCGCGACGAACTGCAGCCGCACGGAGCCCTGCGCTGCGCCTGCGCCATGACAGGA
>KN470139.1:24600-45406 GCA_000787095.1 Periophthalmodon schlosseri
CTATTCGTCTTTTTGCGCAATGCGTTATTAGAAAAAAAAAACATGTGCACGTGGTTTTGGTCTCAAACGATGGAACGCTGGACAGTGGCAGCAGAGAGGCCATGGAGATGTTTTTATTTTGCTTTCAATGTTCCACAGCATGGCATTAAACTCCTATCTCCATGGACACAAGAAAGTGACAAGCCAAGTTATGCCAGTAAATATTGCATGTGATTGAGCAAATACAAAATAGTTTAATGCCATACTGTGGAGCATTCCAGGCAAATACTGAAACAGGACTACTTATGGTGTTAGATCTGATTTAGGGTGCACACATTGTTGGGTCCTGGTTTGTGGCCAGCTTAGTCCAGATGCAGACTTGGTTTGGTCTTCTTACAATCTTGTTTAGTCCTGGTCTAGTCCAGCATTGGTTCTGAATTTAGTCTCTGTTTAGTCCCAATTTTATATGTGGTCTATGTGAAAGTGTAAACACATCCTTGGTCCTGGTTCAGTCCTGGTTCACTTCTGCTTTAGTCACGATTTGGAAGTCAGACCTGCTTTATACAGTTCTTGGTTTGGTAGTCCTGGTGTAGTCCTGGTTTAGCTCAGGTTTAGTCCTGGTTCACTTCTGCTTTAGTCACGATTTGGAAGTCAGACCTGCTTTATACAGTTCTTGGTTTGGTAGTCCTGGTGTAGTCCTGGTTTAGCTCAGGTTTAGTCCTGGTTCACTTCTGCTTTAGTCACGATTTGGAAGTCAGACCTGCTTTATACAGTTCTTGGTTTGGTAGTCCTGGTGTAGTCCTGGTTTAGCTCAGGTTTAGTCCTGGTTCACTTCTGCTTTAGTCACGATTTGGAAGTCAGACCTGCTTTATACAGTTCTTGGTTTGGTAGTCCTGGTGTAGTCCTGGTTTAGCTCAGGTTTAGTCCTGGTTTAGACCTGGTTTAGTCCAGGTTCAGTCCAGGTTTACTCCAGGTTTACTCTTGGTTTACTCTTGCATTAGCCTTGCTTTGGTGGATGCGTTTGTTCCGGTTCAGTTTGGACATTTAACTCCTGCTTTGGCAATTATTCTTGATTTGGCCCTCATTTAGTCTTGGTTAGTTCTGGTTTAGTCCTGGTTCACTTGCGCTTTACTTGGACCTTGTTTATCCACAGTTAACCCTGGTTTAGTCCTTGTTTAGTCCTTGTTTGGTCTGGGTTCCCCTCCAGTCAGATAAAGGCCTTGGTGCCTGTGAATAGCCAGCAAAAGATGACACAGCCTAATTGGTGCGGCTTTCCAATTGCATAATACAGACAAATAATGGATGGCTAGCGGCTCCAAACATTGTTAGCATGACAGACATTGACGAACATGCAGCCCTGCTCTCAATAGAGTTATGTCCCCCTGACAAAACCCAGTGAAAAATTATGAAACTGACCCCAAGCGTTGCATAACCTGAGCTCATTTTACAAAAAGGTCACTGAGGAAGATTGATGGTGTTTTGGAAGACATATTTTGGACAATTAGATTTTTCATATCTCATCAGGTTTGGACAGGATTCAAAGAGCGTTTCTTGTGCAACTGTGGCAGATGGAGCTGGTGATGAGCAGGTTTTTGCAGGTTATTTTTCACACTTAAAATAAAATATTCCAAAGATGAGTAATGTAGAGCAGACAGGTCAAAGGGCGCGCGTTTTGACAGACAAGGAGGAGAGCTGTTTTACATGAAGATGTGTGGAACATTAGGATTCTTTTCAAGGTTATGTGGAGTCATGGGTGCGTTTTCTATTTTGGATGATGGACACTGGCTGGGTACATTTTTTTAAAACCTGATTTGCAGAATACCAAAATTTATGGGTGGGCATATGGGTGGGTAATTTTGTTGTTATAGAGATGGATCCATATGTAGTTTTTTGAACCGATACTGATGCCTGATATTTGGTAGCTACCGTGGCCAGTAACCGATATTTGTCGATATCTGACTTCTGTTTCTGTTGTTCCTCATGAGTCTGTTCAGAAAGACAAATCTAATGCACTAAGGACAAACTGGAATGGCACATGGGCACTAGGGGTGGGAAAAATAATCTAGGACTAATAGTAATAAAACAATTATATTATATATGTATCGATGCGGACACGCCAATAATGCAAATTTAAGTTTAATTGAAGCTGCTGCTCTGCCTCTCCACTGTCACACAGTGAACCACGGGAATATCTCTCTGTTCACGATTTGTCTTAGGCTTTATTTCATTCACATTTGAGTTTTCAGGGGAAGAAGCTCACGTGCAACACCACGTGCTCTGTTAGCTGGAGATGGAGACAGCTTCATGTTACGCACTTGTAAAGCAGCTTTATAGCAAAACTGTTCTAAACTCCACACTGTGTCCCTACAGAGCACAGAGGCGTGTGGGCTGTAGTTTCTCATATAAAAGTCTGCAGAGAAGCTAACAGATAGTATGAAGCGCTGCTTACAGCTACTCTGTAGTAGACGAGCTTTATAACGGCAATAGTATTTCACACCCTCTAAACTAATCCCTGCCACAGAAAAAACTATGCAGTTAGCCATTTAAACAAAGCTTAAGTGTTAAATGAAGGTCATAACTTCATCCTGCAGCTCTGCACATTTAAAAAAGTAGACAATAATTTGATATGAAGGTAAAATACATAAACATAAAGAATTCATTGATGCATCGATAATCGTTCCTGCATTGGCTCATGAGCCTCAGAATTGTAATCAAATTGAATCATGAGATAGTCATTGATTCCCATCCCTAATGCTTACACAGGGAGAGGTATCGATATATATATTGGCCAATATGACATAAATGAATCTGTATCAATAACAACTGATACTGGAACCGATATATCACCCATCCCTAATATGTTACAGCAATAATCAAACAATATTTTAAGAATGTGCTAAGATTTAAGTATGGCTCAAAACATGAATAGATCATAAAATGAAATAAAATGAAACAAAATAAAACAAAGTGTACTTTATTATTTTGTACAAAAAACTTATAGGCAAATTTGTGCATTTGAAAATCTTGATACTCGCTATCAATTTTTTGAATGAAAAAAAAATCACATTTTAATCATGTCCAGAAAAATTGACAAAAATACTGAAATATGAACTGACAAAGTAATACAAGTGTGATGAAAATGTATGTGTCTTCATGTTGTGAAGAAAATCTTATCATGTGTGTTTGTGTAAAAGCATGAGATCTGTGTCAGTCTGTCAGACCCAGAGCAGACATTAACATGTGTGAAGACTCAGCTGTCTGTCCCCATCCCACCGGAAACTCTGTGTTGTTTGGCCCGTCTTCAAGTGTAAAAGTTGATGAACTCATGGGTGTAAAACAAATGTCACTCTGCTTTGATATGTATGTAGCTTTTTTTTTGCGATTTGCTAATTGTGTCCATTCAAATTACGATTTTGTTTTGATTTCGATTAATCTCGGAGCCCTACTCACAACCCCCTCATCTGTAGTCTTTTGTAAAACATAACGGCGTGAAACGAAAACCCCTTGCAGTGTTTCCCGTAAATCTGGTTAAGATTATGGTGGCACAAATATTTTTTTTTATTTGAATAATTTAATCTCATTCAATTTGTGGAGTATAAATGCCACTTGCTGCCTATATTTAATCTTTAATCAGTCCTTTTTGACCCATGTAATCTCTTTTATAAGTTTATGATAGTACAATGAGCAACAAAGTCAGATTGTTTTTAGACTATGGGGGAGAATTTTAGACCATGGGGGGCCACCATAGTCTCCTGTATTAATGGGAAACACTACCACATTTCAATGTAGTTTAAAGGCTCAAGAGAATTGGGCAAAGGAATGTCCCCTCCAGATTTTCAGACAGTTCAACAATTGCTGCCTGTTGTTAATTAAGACCTCCTCAATACAAGAGCATTGACTTACTGCCTACATAGAGGTCCATTGTGATGTTGTATTGGAAGTTAGTGGCAGCTTTGTGTGTTTGTTAGAGCTCTTGTTATGTTCACCAGGCAAATATTACGCATGCTGAGAAGTATCCTCACTCTCTAGATCAACAGCAGTGGTACACATTATGATCCCTCCACCGCAGACTTACTCGTGTCATTTCAATAGTTGTTGCTTATTCATCTTCATGTGTTAGCGTTTTTTTTTTTGTTTTTTACAATTAGCTGCATTGTTTACAGCCTTAAGAACTTGAAAAACAGAACTAGTTCATTTTAAACAGTGGTTTACAGCGGTCCAAAGCTATTCCTCACTTACCTTATGCATTCAGAACATCTTAATTATTCACTGTGATGAATTTATAATCACTTTTAACAACTCTGAGACGAGAGTGGAGTTTTGCTGTGGCAGTAAAGGTAACAACACTTTCAAATTAGATGCTGACAGCACGCAGCAAACTTATAAAAAAACCTTTTTATTTGGACCTCAAGAGCTGCTTATACAATATATCTGTACTGACGCAAGACAAAATTTGCCCAAATATGTGGAAAAAAATAGGGAATAGGACGTTTTAATTACTAGACATACTTAAACATCTCTTAGACCCCCAAATGCAACTATTCACCTGAAATGAGAGAAAAATGGATCAAGGGCCTTCTCTGAGTAATGTATGTTGAAGTATAATGGTTAACCTTATGGTGGTAGATGCTACAGTATGAACCTCTAAATTAGGCATGGGGTGATTTTGAAATTTGGTGATACAAGGTGATACATCATGGCCAAAATAATTATGATAAACGATTATATTACGATAATTATTAAAGTTGCTGATAGTTTAAAAATGTTATGGATATGAATAATTATAATTAGACTATTATGAATAGGTTCAATATTTAAATAACTGTTATAGTACTGTACTTTGTTATAAGTGACAACAACAAGACATTGGCGTTTGTGTTTGTATAGATTATAACATGCAATGTATTTTATTTTATTAATTTTTTAATATTCACTATGTACCAGATATTCTTTGTTCTAAAGATTGAATTGAATTGAACAGTGACCTAGAAGAGACTATCCTGGAGAAGTAGTTTTTTTCTGCACATTCTGGTGATACAATGATGATTATCTTTGTTGGCGACTATCACGGTTATATAAAATGCCCCACAAACGATTACTGTCGACACTTTTTATCACAATAAACGATATTATTGTTTATCGTCCCATCCCTACTCTAAATCTCTGCTCCTAAACGAAACCCACCAGCACATTAACACTTGGGCTTCACTCATCCATGTTTATTTGAGTCCTCCTGCTGCTCTCAGAAGGTGACAGGTGCTGTGGCTCTGGTGAGAAAGTAAGGCGAGATGGTTTGACCCCCACACCTCCTCGGCCCAGAGAGGCTCCTGGTAACGCGACTCTTGGGGTGCGCGCCAGGGAGGCCCCCTCTCCCCTCTCTTGTTCTATATTCTCCTCTGGCTGATTTATAAGGTTTGCACTTGACTTTGTGGCCTGTGTTTTTATATAGTACACTGTCTGTATTGTATGTTCAAAGGTGTAACCTGCCAACACCTGCCTGGCTGTAAAATGGTGGGAGCGTGTACACCAAAGGAAAACTGGCTGTCTCAAAGTCTCAAGCCCCTCCCTTCAGCGTTACCGTGGAGATCACCTCACCTAAATCAAACATTTTCCACTCCTAGTTTTATATTGCAGGTTTACATTTTAATAGCATGTTATTATTAGGCTATTAGTCGGTCTGCACCAAATAATAAAAATCCTGTTACACACAATCAAAATAATTATCAGCTTTAACATAATTTATATGTGGATATCTGGCTTTGCTGAATTTAAAAGTAGGTTGCGAGTTTGGGCACCCTTGATGTATACTGTCAATATACAATAGGTGTTAAATTGTTGTTGTATCATTTTATTACTGTTATATAACTGCAGATAGACCTGGTTATCATTGGCCATTGTCGATCCTATTGTTGTCTTAAGGTCTTTATTTTTATGTATAATTTCATGAGAACAACTGCTGTCTCCAGTTATTGACACCACTTAAAATGGAGGTTATGCAGGTGACATCACAACATTCGGAATTTTAGCAATGAGTGGCACGGTTGGAGTGTGAGTAATGAAATCTGCTCAAAATATGTCTAAAATGTGAAGGAACTGCTACAGTCTGGTGACAAATATAAAAATCTACAACTCTGATTCATATTTAGTTTGTACCTGACGTCTAAATCAAGAAAATCAAGTAAACAGTAGTAGAAAACCTGATAAACAACAGGACCGCTGCAGGCTGCGCTCACATTCATCACTGATATACACTTTGATCATACACTGATTACCTTTCTTTTAAATAAGATGTTTCCAAGTCCATTAATGGTTGTAGGCCGAGGGAAGCGTCCATATCTCCCCCTGCTGGAGCCCCTGTGGTCAGATTGTTCTAATATTGATGCAAAAGGAATCAATTCATCAATTACTCAATGTTGCAATAAAGCAAATGGCCAAGACTTGGCATTAAAGAAGGTATATTGTGCTTGTCTCTGCTCTATAGTTATAATCTATGACACCCGTGGATCATTATGTTATAATTTGCACATTTTAAATCACAATATTCCTTTAAAACTACTTCATAAAAGAAATAAGCCTGGTTACGTCCGTGTTAGAAAACTGTGGTGCCCAATGGGAACTGACGTCGCCGTTAACATCATCTCAACAAAGACCCGTGCAGTTGTCGGTTGCTCCTATGAATAGCTGCTGATTTGATTTGTACCAAAATGACTACGCAACGCTGCCGCATCCTACGCATATCATTGAATAAGAAAATAAAATTAAAGAACGAAGCAGGTACAGGGCAATGGGCGTGTGCCGGTGGAGGTGAAAACGAGGATTGAATGGCAAAATGGCGTCTTGAAAATAAACGCTTAAAGATTGCTCGAACATGCATGAATCACTCCAAAAACAACTTCGAGAGGGTAATGAGAAGGGGAACAACTATAACATGGTTAAAAGCTCTGAAAAGTCGATTTTGCGCAATAGGTCTGCTTCAAACCCCAACTGCGTAACTTTTGAGCCAATAAATAAACCAAAATAAATGCAATTTCCGCTGTTTTTAAGCCACCACAATCTTACCATGCAAAATTTTGCAAACAGCTGTCATGCGGATATGTCTCTATCGTGACTGACTGATGTTTTTACGGTACATTTAGAGATGGTCGCCTCCGCAGGAAGTCTCCGATATCGCCTTCCTCTGCGCTGTCCTAAATCACTCCTCATCCTCCATGCTTCCCTATATTCTTCCTCCCATCCAGATGTTTGCGTCGCCGGGTTGCATTTGAAGGCCGCCTTTTTATTGGGAGTACAGTTTCTGATGATGATACGCTCCTGTCCAGTGTGTAATCCGGGACTTCATACGTCTGCTGTTGCCCCGGGGCTGCGCATGTGGAGTTCAAACGCTGAGGAGGAAGAGGAAGAGGCCCGCTGCGCTTTAGAGGAGGCAGTTACAGGGCCCGTGGGGGAGCGCCGGTGATCTAACAGCTGCGAGGAGAAGCAGTGAAGGGCACACCGGATGGTTCATGCTGGGTCAAGTCCATTCAGTTACACAAGATCTACATCATGTGCTTTATTTCTGGTATTTAGTAATAGACTGTGTTCAGTGCTGCTGGTCATTGCCTCTTCATATCGGCATGTCACCATTTTCATTTATAAGTTTGATGTATGATCCCGAGACTGAATTTTTCAAAGTACGCAGCAGTGGGGTGGGGATAGACGGAAGGTGAAAACTGAAATTTCTGAGCACTTCAAACCATGAAGAACAAGAAGCTTTTTTTTTTTTCCAACAATGTCCCCTCTGACTGTTTTTATTTAGTTGGTTTTCAGTGGGACAGTGTACAGTAGTGAACATTACGACATAATAGTAAATGTACCCAAACTAGCCATCGAGTTTATTACTACCCCTGCCAGGTGGTAACCTACACCCCAAAAGTAGTTACTGCAAGAGTCACATGCATAATATATATATAACCGTACAAAAACAGTGGCCAACGTTTTTATGATTCAGTTGGAGACACTGAGATTTATTTTATAGGACTGAAATGATGGCTCCTCTGGTTGGGATACTCACAATTTGACGTTTTTATGGTAACTGGAAAGAACAGCTCCATAAGCCATAGCCTTTCCAGTTTGAAAGCGTTACTAGACCTGACCCAATATTTAACAGTTGACCTAGAAACAATTCTCCTCTGGTTTCCTCTTCAGTTTGTTTTCTCTCCAAAGGCAGGGATTTTCTGCTCTTTCTGAGCTGTTGTGTGATGTGATATCCCACTGTTGGGTTAATCTGTGCTCGGGGCTGGGCCTAAGCCTCTGTGTGGAGACATGAGGAGGTGACCTTATACCTGCTGCTGGGGTCACGTAGGAGCTGAGGGGTGAAGCCCTCTGACTGGGCCATAGTGCTGGGGCTGTGGGAGAGACTGGGAGGGGGGGGTTAAAGGGGTAAAGGTTAATTCTTTGTTAGTCAGTGTTCACATGTGCTACATTTACTTCCGTGTTTGGGTGGAGACGACTAAGTGCTGTGGTTAACGTTGTTAAGAATATCTTGTATATTGAATTGTTTAAAAGGCAACTTTTTTACTATACTATGTGTTTCAAGAAAGGAAAGGAGTCCCTGGGAACCCCCCCAGCCCCACACAGTTGAGCGTTGGAGTACACACAGTCGTGTGTGAACCTGGTGATGTCAGCTCCATGCTGGTGTGTGATTACAGAAAATATGGTATCAAAACAAACTTTTAGTCCAACTCAATACTTGTTCAGTATCTAGTTTTGATTAGTGTCTGGAAGGGAGGGATCTCGTGCCAATATTTGTCGTAATATAAAATTGTTAGAAGGTTGTGCACATGCGGAAAATTATCTTGTCAGACTTTTTTCAGTGATTGCATTAGACAAAAAAGCATAGAGCTCTGGTTTGTTGCAACTCTTGAGAAGCAGCAGTTACAAAAAACAAAACTTACCAAAAATTGTCAATTGAACTGCACAATTTATTCTCATTCTCACAAACCCAATCTTATGTTTCATCTTGTTTTGTGGGAATTCTGTCACTTTCCTTCACTAGTATCTGGGTGTCATTTTTTGGATAAGCCAATAATACACCCACATTTTGGAATTTTATAATAAGAAAAGCACAAAGGTTCAGTGACAGGTTTACTACTTTCAAGTCAAGTTTCCTGTTGAGTCCAAGAGAACCTTTTGTGATGACTGTTGGGAACCCTTTAATTAGAGGATTTGTGTGTAAAGCTGTTCCACACACAGATGTCAGTGTAACACAAAGGAGCACCTGTCCTGTAGTGTCCCGTGAGAAGTGCTCAAGGCCTGGGCACAACATGCAAAACTCAGTCACATGCAAAACACCCATAGCACACAGATATTAGCAGTCTGCTAATATGGCCGCCACAACAAGGAGAGTCTATATGATTTATATCAACATGTATGGAGTTTTTCGACCGGAGGTGGTGTTTATAGGTGAGTTTTTATAGTTTTATTGTCCTTGTGGTTGAATCTTGTGTACGGAGCACGGTTTGATTGTGGTAGATGCAGTTAACATAACCCTCACTTGTGAGGTTTCAGATGACATCACATAGACAGGCCTGTCATAATGATCACTATATTGACTTATCTTTCATCGTATAAATGATGAAACAATATTTTTTGGGGTCAATATTTATCATGTGTACTTTTTCTTTGCACTACTTGGGAATGTGTGGTATATTTTTGGCTATATGAAAATATTTAAACCGTAAAAGGTTGAATGAATAACTTCTATGACTCATTTTAGATACATACTAAAGTGTTTCATTCTGCTGTTTATTTATTGAACTCGTGATTTTTTAACAGTATTGTAGATTTAGAATACTTTTTGTGGTTTAAATCTGCTTTTGGCTTTTTGTGTCAGTGGCATAAATTTGTTTCAATATTATCGTTTATTGTCTATATCTTCTTAAGCAATTTATCGCACTTCAAAATTTCTTATTGTGACAAGGCTACATATACACCAGTATTCTTTAGTGCAAATGGGAGGCAGTTAAAAGTATTACTGTTATGCTGCAGATTATTGTAATACAATGAGTTTAGTTATAGAAATGATCAAATATTAAATATTTGTGGTTTTACATTTTGGATATTTTGTGGCAAAGTACAATAATACCATCTGGGATAATGAGATCACCACATTCACGAATCTGAAAATCACAGAGTAATACTGACAGCCTTTTAACATCTGTATAAGTATAACATTGTAGTGTTTGTGTTGTAGTTTTGGAGACATTTGAGCCTTTCACCAGTCATTCATAGGAGCTTAGCAACAAAAATCTAATAATCTATTTAAGGGGGGCCAATATTTTTCGGCTCATATGATCTTTTTGTACTTTGTGCTTTTCTACAATATTTTGTTTTCAAATACTACGATAATCACATAGTTTTCGGACACCATACTTCTACTCATGCTTAAGTAATACATCATTTGACAGTGTGACAGTACTATTAGGTCTTTTCACACTGCCACTAGTCAGGTCGACGTAAAATAGCATTTGCTCTGAGAGCACTGCTTGGGCCGGTGTGAATGTGACAGACCCATTCTGGAGTGCGGTAAATGGCTGGTCTGAGAGCACTTCAAACAGGAGGTCTCGGAGCGGTTCCACTCACACTCTGGAGCGGGGCGACCTCTGGCCAACCTACACAGTCCATTGTGACAGTAAAAGTCCTTGGAATTGGGCAAAAAACGCTCAGATCATGTATACTTGTATGAATGGGCACTGCAGAGCTGCTGTTTTACACGTTCGTCTGACGAGGCAGACGTCTCCTCCTGCCTCTGTCTGCGCAGGTGAGCCTGCGTCTGTCTGTGTGTCTGTGTTCAAAAAGCTTTTTCTCCAGCGCCACCAGCATGTACAGTCTTCACGGTGTATTTAGCCACAGGTGAAAGCAAAGACCACCGTGTATAGGGGAAGTGAGCGTGTGCGTGCGTATTCACGGGGCCTTGTCCCTTGAAGCGCCCTATTGTAGAAATAAGTTCTTTGATCAGCTGATGGACTTTCACATAGCTCATGGTGCGTGTTTGGGGTGAATGATGTGCGGTGCATGTGAACAAGGCCGGCCTAAAAGTAAAGTAAACAGAGCCTCCCTACATTATTTTTATTTTATTCCCACTGCAATACAAAAGATTGATGGATATCTGTGTTTCTTGTTATACTGTATGAACCATTTTAGCCTGTCTGAAGAGCTGAAGGTCGGCTTGTACAGACCTGCCCTCAGCTATATTTGGACTTTAGTCTGACTGCAGCAAACCAAATGATTTTTCACAAAGACAGCTCGAGCCTATCCAGCGTTCAGTTCAATTGTTTAAACGTTTGTTTACTTTGCAACATCTGTAATATTGAAATACTTCAATTAGGTTTGTTTATTTTGTGTAAAAAATGTTTGAGCATGCAAAGGAATGGACTTGACCTCCTTCCATTGTAACTAAATACAGACAGCCCACATACAGTTGTAACCTTGGCATACAAGTCTGCATAGAAACCAAATGGGACTGTTGTAGTTGGTGCAGGTTTAATAGGTCTTTTGTGTTATATTTGGCAAGCTGGTTACTAATGGTGACAGTGATAGCATAGAACTTCTTAGTGGACCTGGTATGAAGGTTACCTATAGCTGTTTTACGTAGTTTATTGACATAACAATTGGCACCAAAATTGTAAAAAAAAAAACCCAAAAAACAAACACTTCTTAAAGAGGGCGTATTTTACTTCTTTGAGGTATTAACTGCTAACTCATGACATATTTAGATCACCATGTTACCTTTTAATGTTTTGAATGCTATATTTGCTGAAAACAAGGTTTCTTGCATCAGGTTTGTGTTGCTGTTGCTGTGTACAGTTTTGTATCATGCTTTTGGATATTTATGGAGAATTGTTGTGTAGGAGCATGGATGACGTAAGCTTGTGGGCGGAGCATTGGACAGAATTCTGCAGCTAACCGTAAGGAGGGTTTGAATAGGGCCAAGGAGAGATCACTAAATTACAGAAACATGCATGGATGACATAGTAAAAGACAATCTCAAATCTGTCAACTGGACACAAAGTTGTAGGAGTGAAGACGCTGCTTATCCAAACCGCTTCTTCAGTTCTGGTCAGATCACTGGTGGACACTGCCTTAAATCTATCTGAAGGGAGGAGCTAACTACACTGAAATTAACACACCTCTTTGTTCACAGTTTGTTTGTCGGGTTGGTCTATTGAGCTACACTAAGTGCGACCTGTGCCTGAGTCAGAGTTGGCATAATCATTCAGGCCCCTAATGGCTGCTCTCACACCTATTAGCATACTGGCTAGCCCTATTGTTTTCTTTGTTTTGATTTGGGTCTGAGGATGGAATTGTAAATAGGAGATAAATGATGTCTAAGCCCCCGTTCCTGTTCAAAGATGGATTGTCTTTCCTAACAAAAACAGCCAAAGAAAAGAAATGGTTTGAGAAGGGATGCACGCTGATTGGGCTGTGGTGGCGCTCTGAAGTTGAGTGATTTGGGGCGGTGATCAAAGGCAGGGAGGACTCAGAGCATCAAAACCAAACGTGTTAAACTTGGTAATATGTTGTTTTCAGTGAAATATAGCATTTGCAAAATAATAAAAGGTAACGTGGTGATCGAAATATGTTATGTGTTAGCTGTGTTAGAAGTGTAATGCCCCCTCTTTCAAAAACATCAAAACAATCTGATTTGTTTTAAAAGCCGGTTTCAAATAGGAATAAATTTATATAAACTGAATATTTACTCTATATTGAACACAGGCTCATATGCTTAGTTCTAGGCCTGCATAACAGCTGCGCAGTATGGGCTAATACAACAGCGCTAACATCTTCAACATGAAAGTATAGTTCCAATTTAAATGTAGCCTAAAGAAACGCTCATGTTTTTGTAATTTGTCCCAGAGTAGCCTTGCTTGGATCTGCGTTAGTCTTTTAAGTCTGGATGAGTTGGCTGGAAATTTACTTCTTATTTATTTTTTTTATATCAAGCATAATTAGGCCTATACAAAACCAAATATTTTTCTAGTGTAGCCCGTAGTAAATAATCCCGTTACTTTTGCACTTGTAAACGCTCTAATGGAAGTGTGCCATTTTACAGTCTCTATGGAGCTTATTAGGATTACAATGTGCCATAAACTCACAACTTGTAAAGGGTCACTGCAAGGTTATGTTTACTCTCCATCAAACTTGACATTCAGCCATCACAAAACAGTTGGTAAATTCATAAATTATTGCTACTTTGACAATTCGGAAGCGTTGGTGGAACTGGTAGTCTAAACACAGGTCTTGTCCAAGCTCATTTACTTGATAGTTTAAGGCCACAGAATTACAAATTGGCTGCAAAATTACCCCTTCTATCATTTTACTACTTGACACACATTGCACAGTAAATCTTGTCTACGTTGTGGGACCAAAACAGTAGTGCTCTTAACCACTGCGCTATGTAAACCAGATGACATGTCTGACTGGCTCATGTGATGTGTTCTTGTGTGTGCGTTCCAACTCACTTCACATGTCAAATAGAGTATGTAAAGAGAAGTATTTGCAAAACAATTACCGCAGTCTGTTCCCCATGGCGTTTCTCATTCCTACAGACTGGGATATGCTCGAATAAGAATGACTCCTGAAAACTGGGGTACTGGATTTTCAAACTAAGGAAGTATGTATGAAAGTATCTAACTAGTTCCGAGCTCTCTCAAATAGTTTGGCACATCACAACTATGAATTTTTGGGCGTGTGCTCAGCGTTAGAACAACTTTTGCAGACGTAGAAGTGAAACGGTCGACTGCCAAAGCACAATCCACTCTCATCTCAAAGTGTAATACGTAGCAGTGCATTGTGTCAAAATTACATTGTGTCAGTGCTTTTACAATATACTCTATAATTGGAAAACAAAATGTAATCATTTAAGAAAAGAGTCAAGTAATGTGTATTTAACTAATCCAATCTTGTTTACTTGCTTACTTTCTTGCTTTGCAGTTAAGAAAGTCAGGAGTAAAATTGTTTCATAATAATCCTCGATTTCATGATTTTGCAGTTTTTCAAAATCTCGATTATTAAAAGCACAAAATAATCACATTAATTCAGTTAATTGCTAAGCCCTATTTGTGTGTGTGTGTGTGTGTGTGTGTGGCATAAAGTTTTATTTTATATATTTTTCAGATGAAAGTTGGTGGTGGTGAATTGTGATGTTATGTAGAGATATAATATGGAGATTCAGTGCTCTCCCCAGCCTCCTCCTACTGGTCACCCTATCATGCTCTGGTTAAAGCCACCTGTCACTCACTCAATCACAGTGAGGGGTGAACTCTCACAATAAGTACACAATAAAGGGAAAGACTGGTATATAAACAATACATTTTAAATAGTGGTATACATTTTTCAAACTCAATTTTAAGTTTTAAGGATTTTAATCACCACATCAGCTTTGGCCATTTCTTGGGTCATAAATAAAATGATCTGGCTTGTGTAAAAATGAGCCACTATTTCAAACTGTTTTTTGAAATGAACAGATTCCAAAAAATGCGCTTCCACGAAGAGCCATAAATCCGGGGCGAGTTCCAGACGTACGGCTGCACAGCCTGTGATTTAGCCTGCACTTATGAGGGTTTAAGAGGGGCACTGCCTCAGCATGTCTGCACCAGGGAAAGTCACACTCAAAATCATAACCTGTGCACACTCATCTGGCTTGAGTGAGATTCTAGACCTGTTTGTGGGATTAGTCCTAGTGCTGCTCTGTTTTTGAATTGCAGTTAGAGGGATTGCAATGCTCAAGGGGCTCATTGTAAATTGGTAGCCTCATAATAAAGTACTGTGTCAAAAAACAGACAAATTTATCTAGTTGTGAATAGGATTTAAGTGAGTAATAGCTTACGTAGAGAGGGGTTTTGCAGGATTTCTGATATTTCTTCCAGAATATGTGAGTACGCTGTCTGACAGAGTTGAAATTTTCCAAGTACGAGTGGTTGCCATGTCTGGAGCTTCAACTTGGCAACGTGTGGGATTTCCTGCAGGATTGAGTGAAATTTTGTTCTGCCTTTGACTAATCTGCATCCGATCTTCCAGACAGGATTCCCCTGGAACAAACTCCTCACAGGAAGGCTACACAGTCCCATTTGACTTGTCTATTTATGGACTTTGTGTGCCAACTTGACAAAGACTATGCTGTGAAAACAAACAAACCCAAAAAACCTGAAAAGAACGTATTTTGTTATTGGTGTTAGCATATTCTGAATAGCAATGTGTTGCTGTTTCTCGAGGGGTAAAGTCTGCTCATGCACTTGTTTCACTCAGTGCTATTTGAGCTTGTAAACTGCAAGCAGAGAGGTCAGAGGTCGCAGGTCAGGGCCTGGGTGAGCCCAGAATATCCCTGCTGTGACGCGGACAGCCCGGGTGTGTATACTATGGCAAGAATTCACATGGCACCGGCTGTAGAGGAAGGGCCTCCTCAGGTATTATTGTACAGCGCTATCTCTGTCACCCCCAGTCACCAGGAGGGCTCTGCTTAAGCCACGGGCATGGTACGCTTTGGCATGGTACGCTTCGTAACGTAAGCTTGTGGCGCTGTGAGATGTGGCTAAAGCTAGTGTAAATACTAAGCTGCTTCTGGTTTATCACCAGCTTTTTCTGAGTTTATTTCACTTGTCTGCACCTCTACACAGTGTTTTTAACCTCTCTTGAGATAATGCCGGCTCATGATAGATACATTATGCACTGAAAATATAACATTTTTGATCTTTATACATGAATGCCGTCCATCGATAAACAGGAAACCGCTTCTGCTAATGTGCACTAGTTTTGTTTTGCTAAGCATGTCGGCTCAACCTATAAGTTGCCATCTCTGGATACAGCAGTTTCTCCAAAGATCGTTTTGTGAGAAATTATTTTCTGTTTGTATCTGCTTTCTGCCATCTTTATTTTTTACACCTTAGTCTACGTTCTCTCCTGTCCAATCATCTCTGTGTACTGTGGTGTGTAGCTCCTCCTTGGCCTAAGCGTACTGGGAGCCAAAAGGGCCAGGTACTACCCCCAGGGTCCGCATTGGACCCCTCAAACGGGGCCGTACAGTTCACTTAACGCAGACGACACGCTAAAAAGAGTGAGCCAAGCAGTGCAAGCTTGTGGTGTTGTGGATACAGAGCACCATGGTGAAAAAGTCATAGAGCTGCAGATGGTAATCACTGTGAGACACTAGAGTCTGGAAGAAACATTCACGTTCACAAGACTAATAATAATAATGATGATGATGATGATGACGATATACATAACATAAATACACATTTAGAGTCTGGAACAAACATTCACATTCACAAGACTAATAATAATAATAATGCGATATACATAACATAAATACACATTATGATATAAAATGTTCAGAAATCTCAAAACGTGGAAACTTGAATCTGTTTATCCAGCACTCAGGATGCCAGCACTCAACAGCAACAGCAATATGTGTAGGCCTGTCACGATAACACATTTTGAAGTGCGATATATTGTTGAAGTAAATATAGACGAAAAACGATAATATTGAAACCGAACCATGAAGCAGAATTGTCCCCCAAAAATTACTCTAAATGTGCAATATTGTTCAAAAAAATATCAGCTGCAATAAATAAATAACAGAACGCAACACTTAGTAGTTAGTTTGGATCAGAAAATTATCAAATAAATGTCCAAGTAGTACAAAGAAAAAGTCCCCATGATAATGATTGTTCCATTTGTCACATATTGAACGATAAGTTGATATAGTATTTATCGTGACAGGCCTAAATATGAGATGGCTGTATCGTCTGGCAAAGAATCTATATCTCACCAACTCCACTGCTAACACAATATTAGTTCCTGTTCATATTAGTCTGAACAATAGTGAAACATTGTTCCATGGTATCTGTCTTTAAGACATACATTCCACTTGCTTTCAACAAGACTATTTTCCCCATTCTTGTACTTCCCTAAATAGCAGTCTAACCCTGGCACAGGCAGTTTACTCAGAAGTTGGCCCGGACCATGCGTATCATCAGGTGAGTGACTAGATTAATATGTGATGACTGAGGCTATTAAAAAGACAAGGAGATTTCTGTGGTGAGGTTGTAAAGATTATTGTATCAAGTCAGCACTGATAAAACCACTGGCCCTGTTTATCTTTCATAACGAAGAACATGACGTATTTTATTGTGGTCACTATGTCAGGAGATGTTTGCTATAGTCTAACCTTTGGACTGGGAGTTTTTGAATACACACTGATTTATCGAAGAAGACGGTTGACAGTGTTGTAGCGGGTTAAGCATTTGCCCGTGAACCATATAATCAGTGGTTCGAAACTCTCCGAAGCTGTTGCTGCGTTCCTGGGCGAGGCTCCTTCAGGATGTTTTAGCACAGAAATGATCAGAGCGAGTCTGGCGAAGTTGCATGGAGGAGCACTTCTTTGATCACCACTGGATGACTTCATGAAGTGAGACCAAGTATTTTCAGCTCTAAATGTGTAGAATTACTCAAACAAATGTAACTTGAAGACATATTGTGCTTGTGTCTGCTATATAATTATAATCTATGGCACCTATGGATTATTATGTTATAATTTGGACATTTTAAATCGCAATATTCATCTAAAACAACTTAATAAAAGAAACAATTCCGCTGTTTCCATGTTAGAAAACTGCACTGACCAATGGGAGCTGATGTCGCTGTAAACATCATCATAAAGAGCTGTGCAGTTGTCGGCCCCTCCTATAGACAGCTGCTACACTAGTGAGTAGTGGATTTTTTTTCATTTGTACCAAAACGACTACACGACACTGCTGAATCCTACGCATATCATCGATTAAGAAAATAAGTAAGTACAGAGCAATGGGTCTTAAATACAGGAGAATAAAGATTACTCAGACATGCATGGATCACTCTAAATGCAACTTGAAGAGGGGAAATGAGAAGGAAACAACTATAACACGGTTTAAACCTCTAAAAGGTCAATTTTGCATGTTAGGTCTGCTTTAAAAATTCAACTTTTGCAAGATTTGAATGTGGAAAGTTGCCATGTATAAACCCTTAATCCTTTAATGGATGTTAATCATGTTGAACATTGAACATTTATAAGTAGTGGAACTGCAATATGTAAAACATCACCGTTAGAGTGGGTGAGATGACAAAACATCTTACATAAAGTCTTAGTCACATGGCTCCAAAAACTCCTATTTTCTCCCTGACCCCTCATTCTCGCCCACTGCTCTGTACGTACTTACTTTTCTTGTTTAAAAAAATGCTTCATGCTGTGATGACATTTATGGTGACGTACTGTACAGGCGGAGAAAGTCATTAGCATTACAGTTTTCCACCAGAAGTTAGCGATTCTTTTATTAAGGTGTTGTAGATCAATACGGAGATTTAAAATGTCCAAGGTATAACATGAAGATCCATGGATGTCATAGATTGTAACTAGTACACAAACGCATCATAAAGACGACAGGCAGACACTGCAGAACTGGCCCCGCCTCCTCATACTCACATTTCACCGTAGCAAGCAGCAGATTTTCATGTGTGTTTTTAAAGTTGAACGGTTTTGGAAGCCTACATGTATGACCCAGCGTCTGAATATTTTGAATAATCGCACGGAAATAAGTGGGTGGGGATGGGAGGTATGTGAAAACAGAAATTTTCACTCAAGCCTTAAATGCAGGACAAAACATGCATGACTCAAAATACAACTCTCAGTAAGATAACGATGGCGGACGACGGTAACTTGGATAAAAGCTAATGAGAGTCAGTTTCACATAATATGACTTTTAAGTAGCTCGTGTATGTGTCTAACAGAAGCTGGACAATGTGGCGTTATACACGGACATTAAAGACGCCGTACCTGATTTTTACTGTCTTAAAAACATGAAAAACAACTACTTAAATCGGTTTGCACAGGTCCAAAGTTATTCCTCACCTTATGCATTCCGAGCATCCTAATTATTCTCTGTGGTCAGTTTATCAGCACTTTTCACAACCTTCGGAGAGCAGAGCGCGGTTTACCGTCACAGTAATGCTAACGCCCACTTCCTGATTACTGGACAATAAAACGCTTTATAATTGGATATGGACAGAACGCAGTGGACTTATTTTGAAGAGCTGCTACTAGGGCAAGACAGTTTTTGCTCAAATACATGGGAAAAATTGGGTATAGGGCTTTTAACACAATTCCATATCACGCTAACGTTAAGAAAACGCTATCATATCCAATTGCCTCTCTGTTTTCCCTCACACAGTAATGACACCAACAGGACGTAGATGTTAGACCACTGTATTATGAATCTGAATGCGTTTCATTGTTAACCCAGGCCCCTCCCTCTCTTCCTCTCCTCGTTCTCCTCCTCCTCCTCTGCAGCATACTCTCAAAGGATCTATATGTCTGGCTTTTCTCCATCACTTTGTTATGTCTACAAACTCGAAATACATGCCCTCAAAATACATGGCACTATTTACGGCACTACTGCAGTTTCAACACCAACGCACCGGGAGAAGTGGTGAGGAAGTTGGCGTGTTGGATCCAAAAAGTTTATAGAATTAAGTAATAAGCAGTTTCAATGTCTTTTTACGGTGCGAACAGCTGTATTTGGAGGTTGCTATGGGCCGTACCAAAACAGTGCTGTGCCAATTGGTCAGAAGGCTAGAAAATATTGTAGCGATACAGGTCCAATTCGAAATGCATTAAAATTGTGTTGTTGCCAGATTGGGTGTGTTGTAATTGCTTGTTAATGGCTATGGCTGCAAAGAATTAATATCATGATGCTGACCTATGGGTGTCTCCTCCATAACAATCTTATAACACACGCAGATGGATGTAATGAGGGTATTTTTGAGGATAAATTCAAAATGGTGTCATAGCACTGTCACTCACAACAAGAGGGTTCAGGTTTGGGTATTTTGAGATTATAAAATACATTTCAATTTAGATTTTAAATGTCATAATCTTGACCTATCTATGTCCCCAGATATGAGGTAAACATGTTCTAGCTTTTACTGGTGACTATTCTAATGCTGATTTATTCTTAATGACAAAAACATCAGACATGAAGGCCATGTTTTTTTGGTTTTGGTTCTTAAAATGTTTATCCGAATAAGCAGAATAAGCCTCACATGAGTCTGTCATTTGGGTTGCCAGGTTTAATGCTGAAATCCAGTTGATGAAATGGACTCCTGATCTGACTCGTCACTACCTAAAGGGCAGTGCACACAATATGTTGTGTACAGTGTTAGTGTTGCTGTGGCTACTAGGACATATTGTGTCTGTAAATCAAACTATGAACATTAATAACAGACAAATCAGGCGTCTTCTTTCCCTGAGGTCGCTCCTGCTAGTATTAGCAACAGCTTTGATTGACAGCATTGCTAAGCGCCCACTCCAGATTGGCTCTTTGGTTGCTATGATAGTTGCGGTCGGAATTTGAAATATGGAACTCGTCCCTGTAACTGTTAACCCCATTGAGCTTTATACAGTCTATGGTATAGGCTGGTGATTGAACCCCCAACTGTCAAGTTAGTTGATTAATCAAGCTACCTGAAGTAAATCTACTTGAGCCTTTTCAACCTTTGAAATGTGTTTTTGTAACAGGAATGATAGACGCAGCCATCATTTTCTCTAGACATAAAACATGAAATCCACTTTATCACTGACATACTTGTCTTCATATCGGCCTGCTGCGCTGAATGGGAATTGTTGACATTCCTGGCTTGAATCTCGCTGCAGCAAATAAACTCACGCACCACAGCGTAATTAGCCCGAGCCGTAAAGCATCTGTATAAACTGCTGATCTACGACCACATGTGTTTGGCTCGCGTCCAGCATTCCCAGCCT
>KN470140.1:6142-22846 GCA_000787095.1 Periophthalmodon schlosseri
AAAGTAAGATGTATTTTGTTTATTTATTCAGTGTAATTACCTTTCCACATTAGAAAACCAGCAAACCGACCCTCATGGAATGGTGTTTTCCACATGTTGTACTGATGAACAATTTGGGAAAGATATGTTATTCAAATTTTTTCTGAAGTCTGGAGTAATTGTCAGTTCAGATTTCAGATTTCTTTTTCACAAACTCACACATCAATCACATCTCAGAACATGTTTTTATTATCATCGTGGTATTGGTATCGAGTCTATTCCTTAGTATCGAAACTGTAATTTTTAGTATCGTGACAACACTTAATGTACCACAAATGATTGTCGGGGCTGTTCATCATACGATCGTCGTTACATTTCCCTGAGTTCCTCCTGAAGCGTCTCTTTTTGTTAGGCCTTTACAGTGTGGTGTTTGCGCTTCCTCTATAGATTTCCCATGGTGCTTCGGTACAGTAATAGGTCCAATATAGGCTCGTATGTAAAAGCACTATATCCCAGTGATATAGCAGCACTGTCAGAAGAAAAAGGTCTGGTACGACTTTATACAGACGACAGCCTCATTACCTCATTACCCCTGACCCCTTAATGAAAGAGGTGTTTTATCTTTCTCCCATGTTCTAATGCTGTTCCTCATCAAAAACATGTCTGAAGAGGTTTTACATGTCATCCATGCATGTTTGAGTAATCTAGCGATCTCTCCTGAGCCCTGTTCAAACCATCCTTATACTAGCTGTAAGATTCTGTACAAGGCTCCGCCCACAAGCCTACTTCCCCCATGCTCCCACACGACAATTCTCCATAAATATACAAAAACATGATACAAAACTGTACACTACAATTTGACAAACCATAAGTCAATTAGTTTGACAGTCGTCTTCCCCCTCTTTTTTCCTCCTTCCTCCTCCTCCTCCTCCTCCTCTCGTTTCCTCCCTCCTTCTCCTGCTCCTTCTTCTCCTCCACTTCCTCCCTCCTTCTTCTCCTCCCTCTTCCTCCCTCCTTCTTTTCCTCCTTCATTCTCCCGCCTTCTCCTCCTCCTCCCTCCTTCTCCCTCCTTCTCTTCCTCTTCCTCCCTCCTCCTACTTCTCCTCCCTCATTCTCCCTCCTTCTTCTCCTCCTCCTCCTCTTCATAAACGTGTCATGTCATCATCAGTTTGGAGGATTATGGCTCTTAGTTTTGTCACATTATTATTATACTTTGAATGAGCCGCTCATTAAAACCACATTAACGTTCGTGACGAGCTGTGGAGCCGATGATCACGGCATCGACGTGTCCTTCAACACATCAAACATGGAACAGTATATTCTGAGTCCACAGACTATGAAGAAGTGGACTGAGTGAGTGTGACGTCACCCGCAGCGTTCGGCTCCAAATGAAGCTCATCGAGGCTAGAGCAGTTATAGTGTGATGTGCACCTATCCATAGGGGGCGCCGACAGCACACGCGGAAGTTAGCGGACTTGTTTCTTTAATTAAGTTGTTTTAGATGAATATTGTGATTTAAAATGTGGAAATTATAACATAATGATCCACAGGTGTCAGAGATTAGAACTATAGAGACACAAGCACAACAGGTCTGCAGTTACTTAATTTAAAAGCTGCTGACCCTGTAGTTTCGACCTCTGCAACCCTGTTCTGAAATACATGGGGGTCTTGTATTAGTTTGTTAATGCTCATGGGCTTGTTTAAACTGTTTAAATTGTCAACTTTGAAGTAAACCTTATCATTAAACACAAACACACATGTAACCGCCGCCTGTCTGAAAAATGAGTCACTGTAAAAAAAAAAAAAAAACTCTTAAGAGTCGCCTCACCTGCTAAGATCTGCTCTCATTGAAATAACAAAAGTACTTTCTTCTGCGTTTGTTGACCAGTTCCTTTTGTGTTCGTAGCTTCCTGCTGCCAAAGGCTTTGTCGCCAATAGTTTCTACTCCGGTTTGACCCCGACAGAGTTTTTCTTCCACACCATGGCGGGGCGGGAGGGGCTGGTGGACACGGCTGTGAAGACGGCAGAGACCGGCTACATGCAGGTACATTCACAAAAACATGGTCAACAAGCTAGAGAGAGAGACAGAGAGAGACAGCAGTGCTCAGGTCAGTCTCTCCACAGACCTGGTTTGGTAATGATGAGAATTGAATCAGGGAGGTGAGCTAATGTGAAGTTTTGCCAGTGTAGTTTTGTAAATGAAGATGTGGGTGTGTATAAGTCTGAGGTCCAGCCACCCCTGCTGTACAGATCACAGCGGTGAGGGTCTGCAGCTGTACAAGTCAAAGCGGTGAGGGTGTTTAAGTGCAGGTCTGCAGCTGTATAGATCACATTTACATTTAACTCTCGCGCACACACACACACACACACACACACACACACACACACACACACACAGTGCATCTTGCCTAAGGACACAACAACAGAATTTGGGTCAGAATAGGATCTATTTACCCACTGAGCCGCTGTGACTCTGATCCACTTTCTTCCTGGTTTAGTCTTAATTTCTAATGGTTTTTTTTCCCGCAGCGTCGTTTGGTGAAGTCCCTCGAGGACCTGTGCTCTCAGTACGACCTCACCGTACGGAGCTCCACAGGCGACATTATTCAGTTCATTTATGGAGGAGACGGACTGGACCCAGCCGACATGGAGGGAAAAGACGAGCCCCTCGAATTCAAACGAGTCCTGGACAACATCAGAGTGAGTCCAACTCAACTGCCAACTTTGGTCTGGAGTAGAGATCAGTGTCACGATACTGGATACCACGATGATGATTTCTGCTGTGATTTTCCACATTAAATGGTAGTACTTTTTTATATTCCCATGTGGCCTTAAATCTGTGTAATCCCTCAGTGGTCACTCCCGCTAGCGTTAGCAACAGGTTTGATTGACAGTGTTGCTAAGCTCCTACCACTAGCCTCAATGAGCTTCATTTGACTGGAGCCGAACGCTGTGGGTGACGTCACACTCATTTAGTTTAGAGATCTCTAGATGACTTAAACAAGCATGGATGACATCTAAAAGCTCTTCAGACATGTTTTTGATGAGGGAACTGCGTTAGATCGCGGGAGAAAGTATTTTGCTTAATACCTCCCCTTTAATGAACCTTTTTGGTGGGGATTTGCTGCTTGTCTCACATGAAACAGAACACGTGTTTGCATTCTGACTGTTGGATCAGAGCTTTGTGTGTTTCTCTGTGTGTTTCTCTGTGTGTTTCTCTGTGTGTTTCTTGGTGTGTTTCTCGGTGTTTTTCTCGGTGTAATCTTATCTGACGTAGTAGTGCTTATTTCCAGTTCACAGCTCCTCTGTGTCTCATTACTCTGATGTATACCACATTCTCCATCTATATCACACACAAGTGAACCTGAGGCCCCCCCGTCTACACCACACATAGGTGAACCTGAGGCCCCCCGTCTACACCACACACAGGTGAACTCGAGGCCTTCCATCCTAACAAGGATTAAAAAGGTAATATCCTGCACATTCATTTAGCAGAAAAAAATCTAGTATTTTCAGAGCCTGTCTATGGGCTTCTGTGATCGGCTTGTGACTGCCATTCCACATCAGTGTTAGGCATAAGCAGATGAAAGATCTGGTTTTGATTTAAACCTGGTTTAGTTCTTGTTTAGATCTGGATTAGCCCCAGAGGCGGCACCAGGGGGGGCTTGAGGGGGCCCTAGCCTCCCCTAGAATGGCCAATGCTCCCCCATAGCTCCCCCAAAGATTTTTGTCCCACTTTCATAGCACATCCCATCCATAGACTGTATATATAAATGGACAGAGCTAACCTGCTAGTCACTGCGTTCCAAACAGGAAGTGATCATGGGCAACTTTCTGGATCCATCGACTCTGGCTCCAGTTTACTTTACATCAGAAAATTGTGGCCCCTCTCTCTGTAACTGCTGCTGTCAGACTCGTTATTTTGGTCTTAAATGTTTGTATTAACCCGCTCTACATGATCCTGGGGTTTTTATTTCACTATTGTGTCTGTAAATCAAGACATGAACATTAATAACAGACAAATCAGGCGCCGCCTTTCCCAGAGGTCGCTCCCGCTAGTGTTAGCAACGCTGGCAATCAAACCTGTTGCTAAGTGCCCGCCCCCCTGCCAGACCAGCGGTGCAGGCGCGAAGGGGCGTTACCTTCAACAGTCTCGCTCTAGATCGGCTCTTTGGAATTCCGACCGCGAGTGTCATAGCAACCAAATATGGAACTTGGTTCCAAATTGGCCCCTATAACTGCTAGCCTCGATGAGCTTCATTTGGAGCCAAACGCTGTCGGTGACGTCACACTCACTTAGTCCACGTATTTATACAGACTGTGATCCAATCTCAACTAAAATGTTCAAATGGCGACCACAGTCTTCAAAATGAGACTCCAATAAAAAATGTATTCCATGTTCCAGGTTTGTATAAATCCCTACAGGGATTGACCGATTTAAAAGGCAAATGTGGAAGTGGGTGGGGGGTACGCTCCATTGTTAAAAGGCTCTGTATTTACACGTTAGAAGTAAAATCCCCCCTCTTCAATACCCTATAGAAGTAAATACCCCCTCTTTAATACCCCATAGAAGTCAAATACCCTCTCTTTAATCCCCCATAGAAGTAAATAACCCCTCTTTAAATTAACCATCTTTTATTGTAGATGTAACAAACCAGACTATTTACATCTCAGTGTGTCTTTTAACGAGGCCATCCTCAAGTAGAAAATTATACAAATATATTTTACCATACATTTGCATACATTTGCATATAAACAGCACCATTGGTTTTGCTGGATGCTTCCGCAACTCAGAGAATTATAAAGACGCTTAAAATTGTGATTTCATTGCCCCATTATAATCATGATTTAAAATGTTCTTTTAACTAAACAGTCCTCGAGTGGAAAAAACAGATTAGCATAAGATTAGCATAAACATCTTTGTATCGTCAAAATGGTTGAAATGATATTGCCTTTTCAGCTGTGATTCATCTATTGTTATAGTATTGATACTTTGTGGCTGATGTCGTCAACATTCTCTGGGAGGTGATAATAACCGTAGGCACTGCTCTGTCTGAAGCTCTGTTACTCAAGTTAGACTTTGATCTGAGCTTTGTTTTAACACAATCTGACCAGAAAGAACTGACTTATCTGAACAACAACAGGTGAGCTGATTTGTGCTGTTAAACAAGTCCCTCTCAAATAACTAGCATGTTGTTGGCTAGCATTAGCCAACAGCTTTTCAGTTAGTCACTCTCACCTTTTTGTGTAAAATCAAACTCTTAAACAGGACCATGAACGCTCAGACAGATCACAGGCTTCTGAAAATGTGCTCTTTAAATACTTTTGTGTAAATACCCCCTCTTTAATATCTGCTTCCTGCTTCTGAAGAGTGCAGACGCAAACCTTGCTTGCTCCTGCTGCTTCCCTCTTTACTTAGCTTTTTAATCATTTTACCTCTTCCAGTGCTGGAAGATTTGTTTAGTTATGATTTTCTTTTAAGTAAACCAAGACTTTTAAACCGTTTTTACATTTTTAACAAAATTTATCATGAGCTAGCAACATGTCCAAGGGAAGAAACCAAATGAATTCTTTCTGTGAACGCTGTTGGAACTATCAACAAATTAATGAGCTACAAGCACGGATATTTGTTTTAGAATCTGAAAAAGGACTGCTTCAAGGACTTCAAGGATGCTCCCTGTGACTTCCAGTGGTAAGCAGCCCACAGTTACTTTCAGAGAAGAGGGTGAAAAAAGTGCTACTTTCAGCTTAAACCTAAGTGATACAGTGTCTTTTCCAAAAATTTGTAAAGACAAAAATGCCAAGCCAATGCAAAAAGTGATAAAAGACAATGCTTACAGATTTTTACCACTGTCTCATATTGATATTGATGCTGATTTTAACATACAAAATGGATTTTTGTCACAAAACAAGAGCAATGAAGTTGGCAAAAGAGACAGATAGGCGATCTGTGCCAAATGTCAAGGTCAGAGATACGCTGCTGTTAGGAGACGGAGCTATCAGAGATGTGAGCCACAGAGGGATCCAAACATGCTCTTGTCCCAGTTACACTGTTTCTGAGATTGCAAAACTACTGAGTTTGCAAAAATACTGCCAAAAGTTTTGTCAACACACCAAGGAGTTAAACAGCTAATTCTGCACGTGGGTGCAGTTGACACCAATGGAACAGACTGAAATTTTGAAAAGGGATTTCATTAAATTATTCAAGGAGCTTGATTAAAGTGGAGGTTAAGACATTCATCAGTGGACCTCTTCATAGCATAGACCGTAGGAAGATGAACAAATTTACCCGGCTGTTTCAGCTGAACACATGGCTGTTCAAAATGTGTGCGCCCAGAGGACTGCACAACATTGAGAACTTTGATCTATTCTGGAAACGAGAAGACCTGTTCAAAGGAAATGGCCCGCACCTGAGCAGAGGTGGAATCAGAGTGCTGACAGATAACCTCCTCCACACTCTGAGGCACCGGCCTTGACAGGGTCCTGGGCCAGTGAGAGAAAAGAGGAATGAGAGAAGCATTCCTGACTCTGAGGCACCGGCCTGGACAGGGGCCTGGGCCAGTGAGAGAAAAGAGGAATAAGAGAAGCTTTCCTGCTGCACCAGCCAGAGACTGAGCCAATGTGTCAGCACCACCAGCAGCACCACAACTACCACAACCACCTCCCCGAGTGAAGGAGTCACCACCAGCAGCACAAACATCTCCCCCAGCGAGGGATTCAGCAGCACCACCACCTCCCCCAGAGAACAAATCAGCAGCACCACCACCTTCCCACGTGAAGGATTCATCTCCAGCGTCACTTCCCCCAGGGCCCTCGCCATAAACCTTGAACCTGTCTGTGACAGCCCCAACAGAGGTTTCAGTCCCAGCAGCAACCCCATCACCTCACCTGTCCACAGACCAGCCCTGGGTCCCCTTTGCTACATCTACTGACTCTAGGGACTCTTCACTCTCCTTTTCCTCTCCACCTTCACCTTTCACTTGGGAAGACCACCACCTGCTTATCTCCATGGAGATGTTATTGCTCTGCACTATATTCGGTAAAATGGCATTGAATGTTTCCATTTTTATCCTACCTAAAAAAAAAGTTCCTTGAAAACATGAATTCTTGCTATAAGTTGGCTTGATTCTCCACAGATTTGACCTGTAACTCGGCCTGGTGGCATCACCTGCTTGTCTCCATGGAGGTAGAAGACTTCAATGCCATACTGTGGAATATTCCAGGCAAAGAAATGACATCTCCATGGAGATGAGCAGAAATGTTACATAGTAGACCTTTAAAAGTCACTGTAGATTAGACAAGCGGCTTTGCTCTGGGTTTTTTTGGGCAGAAAGGCCGATTATCATAAAGAACTAGGGCTGTAGTCGACGGAATAAATCTTTGTTGGACTAAAGACGTGCCGACCAATTCGTCGACTATAAAGGGGGCATGTTCAAAGCTTTCAAAACTATTCCGTATCTGTGTATCTGATCCAAACTGCACTCACAAGTCTACACCTGCAGGGGGAGCTAATGCAAAAACTTCTTCTACTGTTTCCCATAGAAATCATCATCATATAAAAAACACGATTATTTGATTAATACAGGTTTTGATCGACTGAGACTCAACCAAGCGATTAAAGGCCGACAGCTCTGCTAAGAACAGAAGTTAAAATGTTTTAAAATGCTTTTTTGTTGTATTTGTTTGGTTTAATCACATTTAATTGTAATCAGGACAAATCAGATTAAATTCACAGCTTCAGTTTGAAGTGTTTATACCTCCCTCTTTCATGGTTCAGCCCAGTTTTGGTCATTCAAAGAAAAACAGCTCAGAGAAACACACTCTTTTGTGCCAATGTGAGAGAGGTGCCCCAATTTTACCCACTGCCACAAATCCATCAGTTTTATTCAGACTGCCCTCCCTGTGTGAAGTGTACAAGTCTAAAGGTGTTTGTAATAAACCCAAAAATAAAATATCTCATCTGGATTTGTGAATTATGTCTGAAATGTATACTGAAGAAGTGATAAAAAGCCTCAGATCTGAACTGACAATTTAGTACAAGAAGCAGAACATGTTTGTACAGATCTAAACTACAGGGTTAGATGTTTTTAATCAGAATAACACAGGAGATTGTTTTGTCTGTGGAGGACATTATGATACTTCAGACTTTGCTGTTTCAAAATTCAAATGTTCGAGTCCCTCTCTCTCTGTGATATGGGCTGAATCTCATTGTCTCTCAATCTCTCTCTCTCTCTCTCTCTCTCTCTCCCTCTCTTCCCTTCCCCCTCTCCCTTCCCTGTTTCACCTCATTTCTCTCTCTATTGTAAACCCTCTTTCCTCCCCTCCTCTCTCTTTCTCCTGTAACGCTCCCCGTTCTTCTCTCTCCCCCCCTCCCCTCCCCCCCCCCCTCTCTCTCTCTCTCTCTCTGTCCCCCCTCTCTCTCTCTCTCTCTCTCTGTCCCCCCTCTCTCTCTCTCTCTCTGTCCCCCCTCTCTCTCTCCATCTCTTTCTCCATCTCTCCTCTCTCTCTCCATCTCTTTCTCCATCTCTCCTCTCTCCATCTCTCATCTCTCTGCCTCATCTCTCTCTCTCTGCCCCTCTCTCTCTTCTTGCTCTCTCTCTCCATCTCTCTCCATCTCTCCTCTCCATCTTTCGCTCTCTCTCTCTTCCACTTCCCCCCTCCACTTCTCTCTCTCTTTCTCTCCATCTCTTCATCTCTCTCCCTCTCTCTTTAGGCGGTGAACTCGTGCCACAGTGAGCCCGCGCTCAGTCAGAACGAGCTGGTCCTCACGGCAGACGCCATCATGAAGAGGAAGGACTTCCTGTGCTGCAGAGACAGCTTCCTGGAGGTAACTCCCAGCCCCCTATGGAGAACTTTCTATTTCAGTGTCTTTGCGTGTGTCCTGTCAGTCATGTTTACCACCACAGAGGGTTGAGGGTAAAATAAAGATGACTCTGGGGAGAAGGGCTGAACTTTCAGGGTTTATTATAAAGCAAAATGAAACACAGAACACACCTGTGTCGGTCTTTTGTCTAAGTGACTTCAGATCAGAAAGAAGGATCGTCGGACTGCCCAGGAAAACATAATGTCACAAAGAAGAGCTTGAACTTTGTTCATGTTTTCTCATCTATTGTAGCCACAGCTTCCTTGGGGCAGACTGACTGAAGGCTTCTGCGAGAGTGACCCCTGGATCATTCTTGATAAGCCATTATGATCATTATGAGCTAAGTGTCGCTAAACCAGCAGTGCGGGCGGGAAGGGGTGTTACCTTCAACAGCTTCGCTCCAGATTGGCTCTTTGGTTTCTATGATATTCACGATCGGAATTCCTAATATGGAACTCTGCTCCAAATTGGCCCCTATAACTGCTAGCATCAATGAGCTTCATTTGGCCGGAGCCGAACGCTGTGGGTGACATCACACTCGCTCAATCCACTTCTTTACATGTCTATGCTTTATCCATAAAATTTCTTAACTTGCATAACTATTCAATTGCATCCTGGCTGTAAATGTTGGAGAGAGTTCAGTGTAGCTATAAACATTCTAATTAAACCATACCGTGCTGACATGGGCTTTGTCTTGTTCTTTGGCCATATGTCTTTGAATAAACCTACGCACATATGCTAGTCTGAGGAGCTGCAGTGTCATGGTTACCTCATTATGTGACAGAGCTCTGCATTACTTCAGTGTGAGGTGATTAGCTGCATATGGACAGAAATAAAAGCATCATCTGAAGGACGAGAAAAAATGCATCCAAGCTACAAGAGCATTTTTAATTAAAGGAACACAATTATAAAAATATGCTTAAGCTGAGGTGAAGTAAACATTACATGCTGCTATTATTTCAAATTTACCCTATTCACATGTATGACACCACAAGCAAACAGCTCCAATACATTACCATTGCTCTAGTATGTAACCATAGACTGTATGTATAAATGGACATAGCTAACCCGCCGTGTTCCAAATAGGAAGTGAGCATGGGCGCGATTCCAGCTCCATCGAATCTGGCTCCAATTCACTTTCTGTGTAAAAACTGTGGCCCCTCCCTCTGTAACTGCTGCTGTCAGACTCGTCAGTCTTAAAATGTTCGTATTAACCCGCTCTACATGATCCTGGGGTTTGTATTTCACTATTGTGTCCGTAAATCA
Source organism: Periophthalmodon schlosseri (assembly GCA_000787095.1). Classification (NCBI taxonomy): domain Eukaryota; kingdom Metazoa; phylum Chordata; class Actinopteri; order Gobiiformes; family Gobiidae; genus Periophthalmodon; species Periophthalmodon schlosseri. Next base: position 16,251 of record KN470140.1, read on the forward strand.
AGATATGAACATTAATAACAGACAAATCAGGCGTCTCCTTTCCCCGAGGTCACTTCCGCTAGCGTCAGCAGCAGGTTTGGTTGACAGTGTTGCTAACCGCCCGCTCCCTGCTAAACCAGTGGTGTGGGTGGGAAGGGGCGTTGCCTTCAACAGCCCGGCTCTGGATTGGCTCTTTGGTTGCTATGATACTCGCGGTCGTAACTCGATTCCAGAGTCGCCCCTATAACTGCTAGCTTCAATGAGCTTCATTTGGAGCTGAACGCTGTGGGTGACCTCACACTCGCTTATTCCACCTCTTCATACAGTATATGACATGAACACAACCTATTCATTGGCTCCATGCTCTATGGTGCCATTTTGAGGACAGTTGAGCACAGTTGATTTGAGGGCAAAAGATATATTTAATTTAGATTTTTTTATTGCTATGGCAACAGTCTTAACTTTTCATCATCCTGAAGCCCATATATATTTCTATATTTTTCCCTCTTTAAAGAAACTCACTGACACTGGTTCAGAGAAGTACTTGGAGGTATTGTCACGTTGCATGGTTCCTGTGGTTAACCTAAAGAGTGGTGTGGCATTATTACAGCCTGCACTTCTAACTATATATGTGTGAATAAGGCTCCACCAGGCCTTTGTGTTATGTCAGATAGATTTTCACTTGCATCAAAAGGAAATATCAATGTTCGTATTCGCTACTGTAAATGGGGTCAGTGTTGAAAAAGTGTGTGTAAAATGCACCTGCTGTTATTGTTCTGTTTATTTAAAGGTCCATATTCCTTGGTTTTCTGATCTGTTCTAATGCTGTTTCCTCGTCACAAACAGACTTGGAGTTGTGTTTTGTCTCATTCACACTTGTTTAACACACAAACCCTGCATATTTAGGCTGAGAAAACACTCTGTTCCACCTTGTGATGTCATGTGGGAATACTGGAAGTGCTCCACTGTGTTTTTAAACTCCATACACCTTCACTAGAATCATTTGGATCATTTCAGTCCTGGAATTGCCAATCTCTACTGAATTAAAGATAAAAGGAGCTGATAACTTGAAAACTACCACTTCATGACATCACAAGGTGGAACAGAGCATTTTGAGCTTTGGAGATGTAGACAGACTAATAATAAAGTGTTACTCAAACATGTGTTAATGAAACAAAACACAACTCCAGGTCTGTTTTTGAGGAGGAAACGACATTAGAACATGACTTAAGGCTCATAAGAATCACCTGTGTAATACAGGACCTTTAAAGTGTTTTAAATGTGCACTATGTCACTTTTCTGGTGGGGGGTCTGCATCTTCTTGTCTCCATGTTATTGTTCTTGGTTTGTCCACCATGTTCCGCAGTATGGCATTAAATGTAATATTCTTGGCAAAATAATAATGTATCCATTGAGACAAGAAGGTGGTGGACCCTACTCTAGAAAAGTTACGTACTGTACATTTAAATTTAGCTTTTTTGCAGCATCCTTGTAACAATGGTATTTTGAGTCTTTACTAATGTTACTAATTATGTTTTCTACAAGGTAGGCAACTTTTCTGGTGGAGGGACTGCTATCTGCTCGTCACCATGGAGATGATTTTGCCTTGAATGGACTGTTCCACAGTATGGCATTACGCATATTTTGCATTTATTCATCTTGTGCTTATTGCTAAAACACATTGAGAAACATACATTCTTACTGTGAGCAAGGTCTCCTCTCCACAGACCTGAGCTGTAAATTGGCCTGGTGGTGTCAGCTGCTTGTCTGCATGGAGATAGATGTGTTTAATGCCATACTGTGAGACCTTCCAGGCTAAACGATGCCCTCTCCACCCAGACAAACCTGCATAGTTTTAACCTTGATGCCAAAGGCGTTTGGATATTTAAAAGTTTAACGTATGCTAAACATTGTGATCGTACTTTTCAAATTTTGGTTTTGGTTCTCAAATTAAATGCATGTCAGTGTTTGGGTCAAGTATTTAGAACTGCATGTTTTACAGGTCAGTAATAACAGTGCAATATAAAAGAAATATTCTAATCTGTAACTGGACAAAAAGATTTAGAGTGAAGACGTTTGGCTACTCATCCAAGCCGCTTCTTCAGTTCTGGTCCGATTACTGCTGGACACTGCCTTAAATCTGTCTGAAGGGAGGAGCTAACACACCTGTTTGTTTACAGTTTCTGTTTGTTAGCTAGGTCTAATGAGCTACACTAAGTGTGAACTGTGCCCGAGTCATATTTTGCATAGTCGTTCAGGCCCCTAATGGGCCTCTCACACCTGTTAGCATACTGGCTGTTAGCATACTGGCTAGCCCTATTGTTTTCTTTGTTTGGATTTGGATCTGAGGATGGAGTTATAAATGGGAGATAGATGATGAGGATGGATTATAAATGGGAGATAGATGATGTCTAAGGCCCCATTCCTGTTCAAAGATGGATTGTCTTTCCTAACAAAAATTGCTTCTTTAACTCCCTCTCAAACCATTTCTTTTCTCTGGCTAAGATCTGTACCTCACTATCTTCAAAAGAGTGGTTAGTGGCTTTGAGATGGAGATGTGCAGCAGACTGGGGTCCAGAGGCACTCGCTCGATGGTGTTGGTACATTCGCTGTTTAGTTTCTCCAGTGTAACGCTCACTGCACTCTTCACTGCACTGACTGGAGTAGACCACATTACTTTGTTTGTGTCTCAGGGTTTTGTCCTTTGGGTGGACCAGTTTCTGTCGTAAGTGTTTGTAGGTTTGAAATAGACCGGGATTTCATACTGTCTGAAAAGGCCGTGTCCAGCAATAATCTAACCAGAACTGAAGAAGCGGCTTGGATGAGCAACCAAACGTCTTGAACTTTTTGTCTAGTTACAGATTTAAATTTTTCTTTTACTATAGATCAGACCTGGACGACTGAGGGATTACACAGACATAATAATGCAATATTAATTATGCCTTTTTTTATTCCAGGAAATCAAAAAGTTTATCAAAAGCACTTCAGAACGGATCAAAAAGACTCGAGACAAGTATGGCATCAATGACAATGGAACCACTGAGGTACAAACAAAGCAATTCAGTTCAAGTTTATTTATGTAGCACATTTAAAATAACTTCAGCTTCACATAAAAGTAAAAAGAAAAATATACACATAAATAAATGTATGGTTTTATTTTTAGCCTAAAGTTCTGTACCAACTGGACCGCATTACGCCGACGCAGCTGGAGAAGTTCTTGGAGACTTGCCGTGACAAGTACATGAGGTGGGATTTGCCTGTTCATATGAAGGTCACTCGTATGTCTCATTATATCAGCTACATTACATCAAACGAAGTGTATAATTTGTACACTGTCATCAACAGCAGAAACATACAGCTCGAGTTGGTTCATAATAGACCCAGAGTGCAATGCAGAAAGTAATATTCTAATCATAGTCTGTATAAAGAAATGGACTAAGTGAGTGTGACATCACCCACAGCATTCGGCTCTAAGTGAAGCTCATCGAGGCTAGTAGTTATAGGGGCCAAGCTGGAGCCAAGCTGGAGCCAAACTGTTAACGCCCATTCCCGCTCGCACCACTTGTTTGGCGGGGAGCGAGCGACCCCTAGTGGATAACTCAATGTAAAGCGCTTTGGGTCTTTGGGCGTTTTGAAAAGCACTGTGCAAATCCAATGCATTAGTTTCATGATTGTTTTGAAAGAAAATTGTCATGTTGAGTAAATCCGCTTACATAATCTGCCCACATCTCGCCCAAAATAACATAACAAAGACCTTTACAAAACACTGATTTGGTATCTCTTGCCTTTTTGATTTACGCCTCAAATCTATCCATATCTAATTATGAACCCATTGTGTTCCTGATGGAAAAATAGCCCATTTACGTCAAAGGAATTAAAAAAAAAAAGTTTAAAGTGGACATTGCCATTATCTGTGTGTGGAGGATCCAGGGCTGTTCTGTCTGTTTAATACAAACGGTGCAGGGCTCAACTCCTTAAAGGTCCTATATGACACAAAAGTGACTCTTGTAACTTTAAGTCATGTTATAATGTTGTTATCTCCTCAAAAACATACCTGGAGTTGTGTTTTTTTTCATTCACACATGTTTGAGTAACACATCTACATCTCCAAAGCTCAAAATGCTCTGTTCCACCTTGTGATGTCATGAAGTGGTAGTTTTCAAGTTAACAGCTCCTTTTACCTTTAGTTCAGTAGAGATTGGCAATTCCAGGACTGAAATGATTCTAGTGAAGGCGTATGGAGTTTAAAAACACAGTGGAGCACTTCCTGTATTACCACATGACATAACAAGGTGGAACAGAGTGTTTTCTCAGCCTAAATGTGAAGGGTTTATGTGTTAAACATGTGTGAATGAAACAAAACACAACTCCAAGTCTGTTTGTGGAATGAAACAAACCACACTCCAAGTCTGTTTGTGATGAGGAAACTACATTAGATCAGAGAATAGAGTCATATGGACCTTTAATGAGGGTGGATCATCTGGATCAAATGTAATAAATGTCAGAACTCACACGATGCTAAAAACAGCTGTCATGTTAATTAGCAACATCTGTTAGCAACATAAGAAGTAAAAGATAAACTTCTATTAAACAAATATTCTGAACCAACATTGAAAAATATGATTTCTTTTCACCAATGGTCATTTTAAAAGCCTTGTACCTGCTGTTTATTTAATTGTTAAAGGGCCAATATTACACTGCAGTTTCCTCGTCACAAACAGACCTGAAGTTGTGTTTTGTTTCATTCACACATGTTCAACACACAAACCCTGCACATTTTGGCTGAGTTCTTCTCTCAAACAGAAAAAACCCTGTTCCTCTGTTGTAATGTCATGTGGTAATACAGGAAGTGCTCCACTGTGTTTTTAAACTCCATACACCTTCACTAGAATCATTTGGATGATTTTGGCTGAAAACTACCACTTCATGACATCACAAGGTGGAACAAGAGCATTTTAGCTTTGGAGATGTAGACAGACTAATAATGAAGTGTTACTCAAACATGTGTGAATGAAACAAAACACAACTCCAGGTATGTTTTTGAGGAGGCAACAGCATTAGAACATGGATTAAAACTCAGAAGAGTCAGTTTTGAGAAATATAAATGATTTGGCGTTTCATGTGCCCACTGCCCTAATATCAGAACATGGTTGATTTATGAATAACTCACTTTTCCAACAGACTGGCTTTGGTTTTGAACACAGCCGGTAGTTAAGTGTGTAAGTTGATGAGTTACAATGTTTATGATTCAGCCTCCTCTGTAGACACTCGTATTACCCTGAAGTCGTATCATCTCATGTTAAGTACACATGTATAGTTCTGTTTGCTCATGCAGTCTGTTAAAGATGCACTATGTAAATTATCCCATGGAAGGTATGGCACCTGCTTGTCTCTATGGAGATGTTATTGCTTTGCCTGGAATATTCCCCAGTAAGGTGGTTTTCACACGTTAGTGGCTCTGTGGAGCGCCCCCCCCCAGTGGCTCTAGATTTACTTCTGTTTACTTTACTTTTGGGTTGGTCTTGTTCACACCATGAGCCACGTGAGAGTCCATCAGCTGATCAGAGAACTTATCTCTATGACAACGAGCTTCAAGAGACAGAACCCCGTGAACACACATACACTTCACCTGTATACACACACACTTCACCTGTACGTACACACACACACACACACTTCACCTGTACACACACACACACACACTTCACCTGTACACACACACACACACACCTCATGTATGCACACACATACACACTTCACCTGTATGCACACACATACACACTTCACCTGTATGCACACACACACTTCACCTGTACGCATACACACACTTCACCTGTGTACACACACACACACACACACTTCACGTGTACACACACACACGCACACTTCACCTGTACACAGAGGCCTTTCACCTGTGGCTAAACACACCATGAGGTCTGAGCGCTGGTGGAGGAGGAGAAAAAGCTTTTGGAACGACACACAGACAGAGGCTGACCTGCACAGACGGACTCGGGCTCACCTTCGCAGACAGACCCAGGCTCACATGCGCAGACAGACCCAGGCTCACCTGCACAGACGGACTCGGGCTCACCTGCGCAGACGGACCTAGGCTCACATGTGCAGACAGAGGTTCACCTACACAGACGGACTCGGGCTCACCTGCGCAGACAGACCCAGGGTCACCTGTGCAGACGGACTCAGGTTCACCTGTGCAGACAGACGCAGGAGAAGACTGTCCAAATGTCCTGGTCAGATGAACGTGGCTCTGCAGTGTCTATTCATACAAATATATGTGACCGAAGTACTTTTTTTAATCTAGTGGCAGTGTGAAAACAACGTAAGGCACTAAACTTATTAATCTGCATGTAAACAAGCAGGTTCTTATACCAGGCCAAATTACAGTAAGAATGTTCCAGGCAAAGCAATAACATCTCCATGGAGACAAGTAAGTGGCAGACCCTTCACCAGAAAAAATACACAATGTAACTTTACAGTAATGAGACTGAGTAATGTCACTGATTGTAACAGGTCTTTTCTGGGTAAGATCCTTAGTTGTAGTTTTGTTGAATGTTTTCCTTTAAGGAGCCCTGCACCAAGGAACAAACTAGTGATTTGTA
>JACM01042030.1:0-17072 GCA_000787095.1 Periophthalmodon schlosseri
AGGACTAAAGGGGAGAGTGAGGAGGGACGGGGTCTGGACACATGAGGAGCAGTGTGATTGGTCTAACAGGTATCCACACTTCAAACTCCGCCCCCCTCCACCAGGTGTTTGTCATCAGAAACACCTGGCTGTAATCGGGGCAGTCCTGCGTGATCTCACCAACTACTTGAAATTACAGACACCGCAATGTTAATTTTAGCAACTAGCACCGACATTTCTCAGTTTGTTTGTACAATCATCTTTACGCGACCTGCTTCTCCTGACGTTCCCTCCACTGCCGCGTGCTAAAGGAGATATTTTTAAATACATAGACATTAGTTCCTTATATAACGTGTGCTGGGTGGATTATGTTGCCTGAGTGCTTCAGAGAGCTGTTCAGAGCACTTCTCCCTTTTCTCTCATGAAGCGGGACCACTAAGCCTTTGAGCCCAACTTTACTGGCCTAATCTAATAAGAGCAATTTGCGTCCGGCTGCACTCCGCTCCGGCGCTGGCGTGTAATTGGACAGAAACCCCGGCTTTGCATCGAAATGAGCTGATTTAAGGGTAAAATGAGTGACTTCCTTATAGCTGTGTATGTACAAGAGGAGAGAGGTTAGAGAGAGGAGAGAAGGAGGGGAGGGGGAGGCGCGTATGGCTGGTTTTACTAATTTTGACTTGGTTTGGTGGGGTAGTACCTGTGGGAAATATTTTTTATGGGGGGAGGCGCGTATGGCTGGTTTTACTAATTTTGACTTGGTTTGGTGGGATAGTACCAGTGGTAAATATTTATCATGGTTTTACATCAGTTGAGTGACAGTTTGTGGGGAAAAAAGTTACAAAAATACAGGAAGTAGCACTGAGTTCTAAAATGGAAGCTCGGAAAAGTCCATCCAAAACAAAGACGTACGAGGAACGCATTTATCTGACAGATTTATTTAACAAAAGGTGAATTTGTATCATAATTATTTTTATTAATCTAATCATAACTATTAGGTATTCGTCCTTGTTAACATTATGGTCGCCCATGTCCAACCGGGAAGTAAAAACCTCCACAAAAAATGTAAAAACTAGAAAAAACTAGGCAAGATTTTCTGTAAAGTCTTAAATATTATTGCGTAGTCTAGTTTAAGTTCTAAAATTTTGTAAAATAATTTTGTTTAGACATCAGATTCTGCTACAACTGTTTGTCAAGTCTGAAAAACCTCAAGCCGTAAGGTTTCGTGATGTTGCAATCAAATAGCAAATTGCCAATCAGAAGAGCCAGACTGCACCAGGCACCTGTTACCTAGTGATGGCTCTTATGCTGTGTTCCATTTATTCTCGGAAGTCGGATCTAGGCTTCCAAATATTGGTTCTGCTTCCAAATATTGGTTCAGCTGATATCCTTGGTTTGGACACATAAATGTATGTAATAAGACTATTTCCTGGTGGTAGTCGGCCCAGAAAGACTGATGTTTGAAGCTGTATTTACATAAAGCTGTTCTGTGGTTATTTGAGGAATAATTAACATCTATATAGCACATTTGGGTCAGTTTTGTCTTATTTTATTTTTGATTTAAGGAAATAAATGCTGTTTTCAGTCGCTCAGTCTCTGCTCTGGTATCGGTTGATATCGAGGATCGGCGGATACTTAAATCTAGTATAGAAATCGTTACTAGAACTGACAAAGCTTGACTGGTGCATCCCTTGTCACGGTTCCAGCAGTAAAATCAGAAAAACAATGATCCGCACGTAACAGTTTAAGTACAGTAACGACTCACACAAGCTGATGACAGGAAAGAGATTAAATCCGCTACTGCAGATTCAAAATTACAAGTCTGAACTCGGGAAAAATCCGACCTCCGAGAACAACTGGAACTCAATGGAATGAAACTGTAGAAACAGCGTGGCGGACACAACACACTGTGCAAACTCTTTCATTTTTCAACACCGCTACAAAGACTGTTACAGAGTCCTTACCTGCACCTCTGCTCTGGGCTTTACTCGGAAAGGCCAGTCCCCCCAACCCACTTTAGTCTGTTCTTTTCTTCAAGCAAAAACAAAAATACTGGACATTTGGTCATACTTTCTGTCCTAACTTTGTCTCCATTCATAAGCAAACATCTCTGTATTAAAATAATGACCTTTTACATTTATTTTCAACACAAACTGCATCTAATTAGACTTCACAAACTGACTGGACGGACTTTAAGAGATCACACATTTTTAGCGGCGTCAGAATGACCAGTTGGTGAGAAAGCAGTGCACTCAAAATTTCCCACAATGCACCTTGAAAAGCAGTGGGCATCTGTGATTACTAGACCGGTCAATATAGACCACAATGCACTGCGAGAGTTGGAAAAACAACAGCGGACAGCGACAGGTCTTTAACTGGACACAACACGACTGAATGAAGCAGATAGAAGTGGTTTATCTCACTGTTGATCCTGATTATGAATAAAACACTTGTAATACAATGAACCGTTGCTGTGTAAAGTTGTTAGCATTAGCCGCTTACCTTAGCTTGAGCTGTTAAAAGAGCGATAATTTCCACATCTCAGACAAAAAGCCGATGAATCCAGTCCATTTGCGTGAGATCGAGCTTGACAAAAACTTGTCTGATTATTATTAGTCCATAAAGACTTGTGCCTGTCCAGTCTGATCATTATTTATGACAGAAATCCAGTTTTATCTGAGTTTCGCCTTAAGACCTTGTTTTTCACCCAGGGCCAGAGTCACGTGACCTGAAAGCAGTGAGCTGTGTGTGAATCTCTCTGTGGATGAGACGCTATAGTGACCTTCCGTAAATGCAACTAAACCGCGCTTTCTTTGGGGTGACACTTCCGGTTATGTGGGAATCCCGTTCCTTTCGATGGAGAATTTGGGAAGAGTTTTGACGCTAAAATATTATATAAAGTCGGTTGGTTTGTGTCAGATCTTCAATGTTTATGTGCAACAACAAGTCGACACTGCACCGATTCTCTGGGAAGCTTCAAAACGGCTCTGTGGTCCCTATAGAACTTCAAGATCGGCAGCTCCATACAAAATAATACAACCCCAATGATGATGGCGGCGCCCACGGCAACTTCCGGAACAAGGAAGTTGCTAAAGAGCTAAAGAGTGGAGGGCTGTGGAGTGAACGAGGGGTTAGGAGCTGGGGGAGACATTCGGACACAGCCGGTGAGTTTGTTTTGAGCACAGTAGCGCGCACATCTGCCTGTGAGCGTATTCTGGTCTGGTCCCAAACCCGGCCTGGGACCAAACGAGGCCCGGGACAGGTGCGGGAGCAGGCAGCGTCTAATGAGCGTCTGTTTGGATTAATATCATCCGCCACCGTAAACAGCCACATTCAGGACAGTCTGGAAATATGAGCAGAAACGGTGTATCGCTCCAATGATGTATCGCTCTACAAACCAGAACTGACCATTTGTAACCTAGTTCTTGTGTTACTGTACTGCTAACGCTAACGCTAACGCTAACGCTAGATGAGATCAAGATAAACATTTATGGGTTGTGCATTTAGTCTGGTTCCATTGTCATGCTTGATAACTGCTGTGGTTACTCTGTGAAATCTATACTCTATGCTCTGTTCTACCTTGTGATGTCATGAAGTGGCATGAAAAAAACATTCTTACAGTGGGAAGGGGGGGGGAATCTGACCTATTACCACCTGCTGGTCTCCATGAGGATAAATAAGATTAAAGCCACACTGTGAAACATTTCAGGCAAAGCAATAACATCTCCATGGAGACAAGAAGGTGGCGGACTCTCCATCAGAAAAGTTGCATAGTGTACCTTTAAGAATTAAATTAAATTAAATTAAATTAAAGAAGAATTAAAGTTGAACTAAACACAAAATCCACTTTTGCTATTAAACTGTGTATATTGTGTTTCAATAGGATTATCTACAGTTCCTACAGTTTTTTTTTTTGTTTTGTTTTGGGGGTTTTTTGGGCAAAAATGACTTAAATCAGTGGCCTCTGTCATTTCAAGTAGTTGGTGACATCACAAAAGACTGCCCCAGGTGTTTCCAATAGAGAGATCAATTGCATGTGATGTCATGAAGTGGTAGTTTTCAAGTTAACAGCTCCTTTTACCTTTAGTTCAGTAGAGATGGGTAACTCCAGGGCTAAAATGATCCAAATGATTCTAGTGAAGGTGTGTGGAGTTTAAAAACACAGTGGAGCACTTCCTGTATTACCACATGACATCACAACGTGGAACAGAGTGTTTTCAGTTTGAGAGAAGAACTCAGCCTAAATATGCAGGGTTTGTGTGTTAAACGTGTGTGAACGAAACAAAACACGACTCCAGGTCTGTTTGTGACGAGGAAACAACATTAGAACAAAGATCAGAAAATAGCGTAACATGGGCCCTTTAACAGAAATAGGAGATAATATTTGAGTGATATTTTTTTTATAGGTCAGCCCAAAAACAAACAGGGACGCCAGTATTACGCAGTAGCGATAACTTGTAAAGCTTTCGTTTGGGTCTATTGGAAAGTCTTGAAGGAGCAGGTGCACATGTGGACCACTGAAGGACGCAAAACGTAAAGAGCCTCCAGCATTTCCCTGAATTTGCAGTCGCTTATAATATAAACGAATGCATTTTTGTATAACCCTTCACAACAGCAAAAGGAAGACTAGTGGTTCACAGATAAATTTAAACACTAGGAACATACAGTATATGTCTTTTTATCTGAAACTGAATGAACAATTTTAAAGGTGCACTGTGTAACTTCTTCTGGGGGATCTGCTACCTGCTTCCTGCTTGTCTCCATGGGGATGTTACTGCTTTTCCTTGAATATTCCACCCATCTTGCGTTTATTCAAAAATACCTTGAAAAACGTGTATTCTTAGTCTCTACAGATCTGACCTGTATCTTGGCCTGGCATTTTTCCATGGATACAGAACATTCCATACAAAACAGTAACATCTCCATGGACACATTCAGGAAGCAAACCATCTACCACAGACTTTATAAAGAAGTGGACTAAGTGAGTGTGACGTCATCCACAGCGTTTGGCTCCAGTGAAATGAAGCTCATCGAGGCCGGAGAGGTTATAGCGGCCAATTTGGAAGTTTGGAAGTTCCATACTTGGAATTCCGACCGCGAGTATCATAGCGACCAAAGAACCAATACGGAGCGAGGCTGCTGAAGGTAACGCCTCTTCTCGCCCGCACCGCTGGTTTAGCGGGGAGCGGGTGCTTAGCAACGTCAATCAAACCTGTCGCTAACACTAGCGGGAGCGACCTCGGGGAAAGAAGGCGCCTGATTGGTCTGTTATTAATGTTCATATCTTGATTTACAGACACAATAGCGAAATAAAAACACCAGGATCATGTAGAGCGGGTTAATACAAACATTTAAGACCAACATGACGAGTCTGGCAGCAGCAGTTACAGAGAGAGGAGCCAAAAACGCGCCCATGATCACTTCCTATTTGGAACGCAGCGGCTAGCGGGTTAGCTATGTCCAGTTATACATACATTCTATGCCCTCTGCCAGAAAACTCCCACCGTGCTCATTAAATATACAATATGTGGCAACAATTTTCTGCATAAGCCTCCTATTTAGTGTATTCACAGCGTGTGCATCCTCGGCTTCATAAAGCCTCTCTTTGCACATCCTGTGTACATGTTCTATAGGATCAGGCAGGTCCTATTATGTTTCCGCGGCGTTTATCAAAGCCTCCGCTCACCTCCTCTCCCATTCTCCCTCTGCACATTAAAAGAATAAGATTTATTTAAGATTTTCTCGGCATTGTGCGGGGAAAAATGTGCTACCGTGTTTGCACAAAGACATGGGAGCGCCGCTGCTTCACACTGTGTGGAGAATACATCAATCCACGCGCCGCTCCCTCTATGCTATGCTAATTAGCTGCATTTGAAGAGACTGAGGAACGGAGGAGATAGAAATCTGCTGTAACTCCGCAAATGGGATCCGATAAAATGGCGGCAATTAATTACACTCTGTCTGTTAAAGTTGCATTATGTAACTTTTCTACTGGGATGCGCACCGGCTGCTTGTTGCCGTTGAGATGTTATAGTTTCGCCTGAAATAATCCACAGTCTGGAATTAAACTTATATGTCTTTCATTTATTCAGTTGTAGGTGTTTTTGCTGCTAAAATATCGTGAAAAAACATTCTTACAGTGGAGTCTGGGTCTCCATGGGGATAGATAAGATTAAGGCCACACTGTGAAACATTTCAGGCAAAGTAATAACATCTCCATGGAGACAAGAAGGTTAGAAAAGATATATAGGGTAAGTTTAAGAATTAATTAAAGTGGAACTAAACACAAAATCCACTTTTTTGCGATTAAACTGTGTATTTGGTGTTTCAGTAGCATTATCTGCAGTTCATAGGCAGTTTTTTTTTTGTTTTTTTTACTGACTTAAATCTTAGCGTGTGCTGCCTCCAGTGGCGTCTGTTATTTCAAGTAGTTGGTGACATCACAGAAGACTGCCCCGATTACAGCCGGGTGTTTCTGATCTGTTCTACAAACGCCTGGCTGCAGGGGCGGAGTTTAAAGTGCGGATGCCTGTTAGACCAATCACGCTGTTCCTCATACCTCCAGACCCCGCCCCTCCCCCACCCTCACCGTAATGGTGAAGGAAGCGATTGCAGACCAGGTAGAGAGTTGAAAGAAGTTTTATCTCATGAGATGGGTGAAAGTAACAAACAGCAGCACATGCGTTTGTCTGTGTTACATTTCAAGGAAGTTGTCCAGTACTTATAGCCCGAGAAAGGTACCGTATTTTCCGGAATATAAGTCGCACTGGAGTATAAGTCGCACCAGCCAAAAAATGCATAATAATGAAGAAAAAAACATATATTTCACGTATAAATCGCATCTGAGTATAAGTCGCACCCCCGGCCGACTTATAGTCCGGAAAATACGGTACTATCTATAGAAAAGTGGTCCTATAAGGATTTAAACTAAATTTACATACTGTCTGTATAAGGTTCTAAATGGCTCTACCGTTAGCTGTTTACAGGAAAGTAGAATATGTCATTAAAAAGATGCTTGCAGTCACTGAAAGATGTATTTCAAGGCCTCTTGTCAACCTGAAGACGAAGAGCCGTATCACGTAACCGAAGTAGCAGGTTCCAGTGTAGAAATCTTAAAATAATCATGTGTCACATTCTTACTGAGAAACAAGTTCACCTCAATGTTTGTAACACACAGTATTTAACACAAGGTTTAAGAGTAAAACAAATAAAACAAAAATCATGCTTTTCACTCACTCCCCAGTTCCCAGTTTAGCGTCTCTGTTTGAAATGTGGTTGTGGGCGGAGTTTAGGTGCTTAGTCCCACTTTAAGCAGGTTATACCACACCATAATCATTCAACATATTCCAAATAATAAAAACAACCTTATTTGCATTTCTTTTGTTCTCAGAGTTGTTCGGTTGCTTCACTCATTGAGCTTAGGGCCATTTTCGAGAAGTATTTTCCATCAGTGAACAGGAAGCAATTTAATTAAGCTTGTTTATATAGAGTTAGACCATTTGCATTTCAACCCATCCAGACCAAGGACAGTTTACCCAGACTATCTCATCCAGCCTAATTAACTCACATTAATTTGTAAAAGCGATGAGCCTTGGTGGTTTCTATTGTTTTGGGCTCGTGTTGTGTTCACTGCTGTCGGGTTTTATGGCGCATTCCCTGCCACATCTCTTCATAAACGCAGCATTACGGGTGACAGCGAACGCACCACGGCTCGTTGAATGTCGATGCAGTGTTGGGTGAATTTTAAACAGGTGGAAGGGGCCCAGAGAGGGGGGAGCATCAGAGCAGACCGAATGTTCGCTTTTACCAGCCAAAAGCAGAATTCCGACTGGGTAGATACAAGCATGATATGGATGAGGTATTTTTGATTAAACGGAACTTTTAAGCCGACTGCCACGATTTTTTTGAGACTAGTTTGAGTCCGAGTTACACAAGTAAAGTTTGAGTTTGGGTTCAAGTTGGGTTATTATCATTTATCTATCAGGACATGAAGTTACATGTCCAGGTGCTGCTGCACTGTGTAGATGTTCTTGTGGGGGTTCGCTACCTGCTTGTCTCCATGGAGATGTTATTCATTCTCCTGGAATGTTCCGTAACGGGGCATTTTATTGCTTTTAAGTAAACCAGTGACCAGTGAGGTTTATAATTCGAGTGCGTTCATACTTGTCAGCATGTTTTCAGGTTTGGTCCTTGAGTCCTATATGTAGATTTGGTTTGGTCCTGTTCTAGTCCTGGTTTAGTCTTGGTCTAGTCCAAGTTTTGTCCCAAATGTGATGCAAGTGTGAACGAAAATGGTGTTTCCTTTAGACGGAATAAATGTCATTCTTGTCTGGTACATTTTTTTAACCTCCAACCCATAGACTGCACATATAAATGGACATAGCTAACCCGCTAGCTGCCGCATTCCAAATAGGCTCCATCAACTGACTCCAATTCACTTTACATTGGAAAACTGTCCCTCTCTCTGTAACTGCTGCTGTCAGACTCGTCATTTTGGTCTTAAAATGTTCGTATTAACCCGCTCTACATGATCCTGGTGATTATTTCACTATTTTCTCCGTGATTCAACATATGAACATTAATAACAGACCAATCAGGCGCCTTCTTTCCCCGAGGTCGCGCCCGCTAGCGTTAGCAACAGGTTTGATTGACAGCGTAGCTATGCGGCCGCTCCCTGCTAAACCAGAGGTGCGCGCGGGAATGGATGTTACCTCCAACAGCTTCGCTCCGGATTGGCGCTTTGGTTGCTATGATACTCGCGGCGGGAATTCCAAATATGGAACTCGGCTCCAAATTCACCGCTATAACCGCTCTAACCTCGACGAGCTTCATTTGTCTGGAGCCAAACTGTGGGCGACATCACACTCACTCAGTCCACTTCTTTATACAGTCCACGCTCCAACCCACAAGATTCAGTCACTGACACACACATTGATACTTTATAATGTGTATCCTTCATAAATTAAGATCCAGTTTGAAGATTTGTTTAATTCAATAATAATAAAAATAAATCAATATAACTGTTTAACTGCTCATTTACCCCTTGGCCTCTTCTACCACCAACACAAACAGAAGTATACAGTTATGTGTCTTGCCAAAGGACACAAAGGCTGACGTAGGCAGTGTTAAACATATCCAGCTGGACTTGTTGTAAGTATAAAGCTGCTAGTTTTGTGAGTAAAATCAGTCGGCGCCACATCTTGCCTACACACGAATGAATCTCTCTTATGAGTCATGTGACATTTTGGTGTGGTGTGAGTCATTAACAACAAAAACCGAAGCAACAGAATTTTTATAAACTTCCAAAAACTTGTATCACTTCGAGAGTTGATTTAAGGTAAAGTCCATCCTCTTGTTCTCCAGGTGTCCAGCTGCACAGTAATTAATGCTGTCTGAACTGAACCGTGAAACAAGTCTCCGCAGAGCCGCTGGGACGCAGGGACCACCGGAGATATTGGATTTTCTTTCTTTCAGGAAGACTGGAGATTCTACAGACAACAAAAGATTCCGAGGAGACACAGAAGTTTGGGGTACTATAATGAGTCCTTCAGATCCAGAGGAAACAGGGCTCGTTTGTCCTCCAATAACTTCACTGTTTGTACACTGTGTTTAAAGTGAAGTACTGCTCAAAGTACTGCTCAAAGAGTTGTGTCACAGTGGGATTTTGTACACAAACATGTACATGCATGTGGAGAAAATGGGCCTGAATAACACAAAAGGCTCGTTTTCAGCAGTTGAAGGATTTTCAAAAATGCACAGGTATTAACATTTACTTTAATGGTAATAATCCTTGATGATGATGATGATTTTTAAAATTTTTTAATATTTTTCAATAATTTACATAACTTACAGCGTATAAACACATTTTTAACTGAAAAAAGAAATAAGCTAAAGTAATGCTTATATATTGCCTATCCTATTAAATGAAATGACTGTACAGGACATTGAAACAGCTTTACAGAAGCACATTCATAAGTAAAATACAAATTGTTAGCAACAGACAAAAGTACAGCTCACAAGTTTACATGTCATTTTGATAATCACGGATCATTTTATGTCTGAGACATTTTTTAAACCTTAAGAAAGAAGTAGGTCATTTCAGTTCATCACTTATTTCATTCCAGAACTTTACACCAAAAATTGAAACACCCTGACTTAACATTTCTTCTGACTTTAGCATATTCAAAATTAATGTATATTTAAACTTGTACAGCACTACACTGAGGGAGACTTCCAAATATCATTTCGGTCGATATCCCGGTTGAAAAAATGGATGTAATAAGACTATTGGTCTCTGTGGAATCCCTCAGTCGTCCAGGTCCACAGCAAAAGAAAAGTTTTCGAGTGAAGATGTTCTGCGGCTCATCCAACTGAAACGTCTTCGCTTTAAAACTTTTTGTCAAGTTACAGAGTTGATTTTTTTGTAGATGGCCCAGAAAGTCAGTTTGAACTTTTATTTATACAAAGGTGTTTCTTATGGAGTAAACGCTCTTCTCTGATATCAAGTACTGGCAGATACTTAAAGCCATTGCGTCGAAATTTGTGTCTGAACTGAAACGGCTGGATCATCCGACACTGGAGTCATTTTTCATTTACTCAGTTAATTACTGCCTCTTTCTGAATATCCCAAATTGAAAACAAAACTCCTTGGTCCTAAATACAAAACCGCATGTACATCACGGTCTGTCATCTGTCCCAAAAGTCCGCTGAGTTAGGAAAAGCAGCCTGCATGCTTCATTCCATACCTCCTTTAGGAACCTAACTTCCTAAACAGCGTCCCACAATGCAGTGCGCTTTTTCCCCAGAGTTTTCCGAACACGGCCAACCTCTGCACAATCAGTTTTTGGTGTATTGAAAGTTTTACTGAAGGAGCTATGATCTAAACTATTCGGAACAAGCCACTGCTTAGCCACAGCTTCCCTTTTTTGTCAGTCGCAAACCCAGAAGAATGAGAACACACGAACACAACGCCTAAATACTTTTTGGGATTAAGGGTTGTGCGATATTTATCCAAGTTCACCCTGTTGTAAAGCTGTGCACGCAAACAGAATTCATGTTTGTGGATATAAACGATGTGCCAAAGGGGTTTTAGTCCTGGAGAGAGACCTTTCCACCGCCATCATTTCGCTACCGTTTTCTCACTATTATTTTTCATTAGTGTGTAGCCGGCTAAGTTAGATTTACCTACTTCCTCTTATTCTTGCTTAGTGGGCACTGGTGTAACTGCTGCCTCTGACTTGTCATCAAAGTAAAAGTGAAAGTTTGAAACAACATTTTACTTTGACAACAGCGGCGCAGCGGCAGGATGACTTTGGCACGGAGACGCTAATAGTGACAAACAACATGAGTGCTGTAAAAAACGCTATAACGGAGTAAATGGTGTGGGCATTTCAGCTCCTCCGGTGTCCTCAGCTGAACCAGATCGCTCCAGCTATATTTTATTCCTAACCCATGGCCCCCAAAACGCCCGAGGATTACAAACTATTTACAAACTATGCAAAAACGGCAGTCTTTTCCATTAAAATCGTATTTATAGTTGAGTAAGGAAAGTCCCAATTCCCCAATAAAGGCGGAGAAAGTGGGTCATATGTGGGATTTAGTGCAACGGACAGTTTCAAATCCGTATGGAAATATGCGCTGGACTTTTTGCAGGTGAGGAGCTGTGTGTGTGGCAGCTGCAGAACTATCTCACAGATAAAAAACTGTCAGCTCCAATATCTCTGAAATGAGTTTAGAAAAAAAAGTTTGGGGAGTCTTGAAATAGTGGTGCCAAAAATGTGTCTACTGTGGTAGATTGATGCTAAAGCTAGTATTGAAACTAGATGCTAATTTGAGTATCTAGCATCAAGTATCAATACTCAAGTACATCACATAAGTGGGACAAAATAGGATTTTTCCCATACTCTGTATAAATAAATGGACATAGCTAACCTGCTAGCTGCTGTGTTCCAAATAGGAAGTGAGCATGAGCGCGCTTCCGGCTCCATCGTCTCTGGCTCCAATTCATTTTCTATTGAAAAACTGTGTCCCCTCTCTCTGTAACTGCTCCTGTCAGACTCGTCATTTTGGTCTTAAAATGTTCGTATTAACCCGCTCTACATGATCCTGGTGTTTTTATTTTGCTATTGTGTCCATAAATCAAGATACGAACATTCATAACAGACAAATCAGGCGACTTCGTTTCCTGAGGTCGCTCCCGTTAGCGTTAGTTCCCCGCAGTCACTCCCGCTAGCATTAGCAACAGGTTTGACTGACAGCGTTGCTAAGTGCCCACTCCCTGCTAAACCAGCGGTGCGGGCGGGAAGGGGCGTTACCTTCAACAGCCTCACTTCGGATTGGCTCTTTGTATGATACTCTATGATGATTTCTATGATACTCGCGGTCGGAACTCTAAATATGGAACTCAGCTCCAAATTCACCCCTATAACTGCTCCAGCCTCGATGAGCTTCATTTGACTGGAGCCGAACGCTGTGGCTTGACGTCAAACTCACTTAGTCTAGGACTTTATACAGTCCTTTCCTGAGTAGTTTTAACATGATTTTGATCAATATGGGAATTGTTGTAATACCACATTGACATTTTAAAGAAACTACCATTCCATTGTCTAAAAGAGTTTTGTAAAAATCGGTATCAAACATTTTCTTAAGTATTGAAGTTGAGTTTGAAATTCTCGTATCGCATTAGTGTCAACTCAATCTGCATAGTCTTGCTGTAGATTAGCTTGCCCAGCCATTTTTTTTAATACACTTTTCAATGATATGATGTAATATGTAACAGGAGACAATGCTGGCGGTGAAGAGGAGGAGCCGGAGATGCTGAAGAGGCTTACGGTTTTGCTGCTGTGACGGAAATGGGACAAATGCAGGTTTCTGTTGGTTGGAATGGTACAGGATGGACTAAAGCAGGTTACAGACAGGTGTGACTGGTCCACAGCACAAGAGGAGCCCAGTTTGGTCCTGATGTAGACTTGGTTTGATTCAAATTCTAGTCCTGGTTTAGTCCTGGTCCAGTCCAAGTTTAGCTTCAAGTTAAGTCCCGGTTTTGATCTGGTCGCTCCCTAACTGCACACTTCAGCAGTAACCAAATTTGAGAACAACCATTTTACCAATATTTTGCCCACTGTAATATAGAGCTTCCTGACTTTTCAAATTCTGTGGCGTTGTGGCTTTGTAATTAACAGAAAACACTCGATCAAGCACTTCAGATTTGCTCATTGTGGCTCGGATACTTGTGTGACGCTGTTGTGTTCAGATGTGGGTTTGTGATCTGTAGGCAGAAACATGACTCACTGACTAAAAAAGCTTTCATATCAAACCTGCGCTGCGGCGTGAAGCCTAACAATCCCACCTTTTTCTATTTTCATCTGTGACCTTTGACCCCCGGGGCGTAGGGGCGAGGAGAATGTGCGATATTCTGGTCGGATGCGAGCGCAGCCCTGATCGCCCGCATGGTTTTCATCCGAGGCAGACAACCATCGCAGAAATAATCAGTCTGAGAATACAGCCTCCTGGATCTCATAACGCAGCTGTACCTGTGCGAGGAGGGAGAGCAAACGGGGAAATGAAATCAGGACTTTTCGAGACACATCTGAGGAAAAAATGTATATATTTCGCTCTATTCTTGAATTTCTGGACGTATTTTACTTAATAACTTAAAAGTACACTATGGAACTTTTTTGTTGGCGTCCACCATCTGTTTTTTTTCCATGGAGATATTATTGCTTCACCTGAAACACTCAGTATGGCTTTAATCATGACTTTTTGAGACACATCTGAGGAAAAAAATGTATATATTTCGCTCTGTTCTTGAATTTCTGGATGTATTTTACATAATAATTTAAACGTACATTTTAGAACTTTTTTGTTGGCGTCCTCCATCTGCTCGTCTCCCTGGAGATATTATTGTTTTGCCTGGAATGCTCAGTATGGCTTTAATCATGACTTTTTGAGAGACGTCTGAGGAAAACATGTATATATTTTGCTCTATTCTTGAATTTCTGGACGTATTTTACTTAATAACTTAAAAGCACACTATGGAACTTTTTTGTTGGCATCCACCATCTGCTCGTCTCCATGGAGATATTATCGCTTTGCCTGGAATGCTCAGTATGGCTTTAATCATGACTTTTTGAGACACATCTGAGGAAAAAATGTATATATTTTGCTCTATTCTTGACTTTCTGGATGTATTTTACGTAATAACTTAAAATTACACTATGGAACTTTTTTGTTGGCGTCCACCATCTGCTCGTCTCCATGGAGATATTATTGTTTAACCTGGAATGCTCAGTATGGCTTTAATCATGACTTTTTGAGACACATCTGAGAAAAAAAATGCATATATTTTGCTGTATTCTAGAATTTTCGGGCGTATTTGATATAATAACTTAAAAATACACTATGAAACTTTTTTGTTGCCGTCCACCATCTGCTCGTCTCCATGGAGATATTATCGCTTTGCCTGGAATGCTCAGTATGGCTTTAATCATGACTTTTTGAGACACATCTGAGGAAAAAATGTATATATTTCGCTCTATTCTTGAATTTCTGGACGTATTTTACTTAATAACTTAAAAGCACACTATGGAACTTTTTTGCTGGCATCCACCATCTGCTTGTCTCCATGGAGATATTATCGCTTTGCCTGGAATGCTCAATACAGCTTTAATCATGACTTTTTGAGAAACATCTGAGGAAAAAATTTATATATTTTGCTCTATTCTTGACTTTCTGGATGTATTTTACGTAATAACTTAAAATTACACTATGGAACTTTTTTGTTGGCGTCCACCATCTGCTCGTCTCCATGGAGATATTATTGTTTAACCTGGAATGCTCAGTATGGCTTTAATCATGACTTTTTGAGACACATCTGAGGAAAAAAATGCATATATTTTGCTGTATTCTAGAATTTTCGAGCGTATTTGATATAATAACTTAAAAATACACTATGAAACTTTTTTGTTGCCGTCCACCATCTGCTCGTCTCCATGGAGATATTATCGCTTTGCCTGGAATGCTCAGTATGGCTTTAATCATGACTTTTTGAGACACATCTGAGGAAAAAATGTATATATTTCACTCTGTTCGTGAATTTCTGGACGTATTTTACTTAATAACTTAAAAGTACATTTTAGAACTTTTTTGTTGGCGTCCACCATCTTCTCGTCTCCGTGAAGATATTATTGTTTTGCCTGGAATGCTCAGTATGGCTTTAATCATGACTTTTTGAGACACATCTGAGGAAAAAATGTATATATTTTGCTCTATTCTTGAATTTCTTGACGTATTTTACATCATTTAAAAGTACACTATGGAACTTTTTTGTTGGCGTCCACCATCTTCTCGTCTCCGTGAAGATATTATTGTTTTGCCTGGAATGCTCAGTATGGCTTCAAACTAACTATATTGCATTTGTTTCATTACAGGTTGGTCAAAAATACCTTGATAAACATTTAGACACTTAGGGTGAGTGGGCTTGCTCTTCCACAGAGTTGACCTGTATCTTGGCCTGACAGTGTGGTGTCAGATGTTTGCCTGCATGAAAAATAGAAATGTTTAATGCCATATTATGAAACATTCCAAGCAATGAAATAACATATCCATGGCGACAAGGACCCTCCACCAGAATTATGGAATTTTTTTCAAATTTTTACTTTCAAGTTGTATTTTGTATGTAGTTTTTTACTATTTCTACAATATATTTGACTTGTTTTGTGATTTTTTTTTTTTTGGCTGGCATCAATCCAAGTTTAGTTCTTATCTCAAGGCAAAATGATCTGCCAGTGGAATGTGTTGTTGTTATTGCGAGTAAATGTTTTCCTCTCGATGTAAGAAAGTAGAATTTGAAAACTGTTTTATTAGATGCGACTGAAGCTAATTAAAGCTGTGAAAACACTGGTGCTGAGGCTGAGATCGGCTGGTGTAGCTAAAACTACTCACTTTAACAACACACAACCACGGACTGTGTAAAGAAGTGGACTAAGTGAGTGTGACGTCACCCGTAGCGTTCGGCTCCGGTCAAATGAAGCTCATCGAGGCCACGAGTATCATAGCAACCAAAGAGCCAATCCAGAGCGAGGCCTGATTTATCTGTTATTAATGTTCATATCTGGATTTATGGACACAATGGCGAAATAAAAACCCCAGGATCATGTAGAGCGGGTTAATACGAACATTTTAAGACCAAAATGATGAGACTCACAGCAGCAGAGCCGGAAGTGCGCCCATGATCACTTCCTATTTGGAACGCGGCGGCTAGCGTGTTAGCTATGTCCTTTTTATTTACAGTCTATGCTCACAATGCAGCCTCGTACAATGGCCTTACACTGTGCTCCAAATTATTATGGAAATGATATTTTTCTCTGATTTTGCCAAATTGTCATCGTAATTTTCAAGTCGTCAACATTTAGGGAACAATTCGAATGTTACTGAACAAACCTCCCAATGATAATAGTATTTTTTCAAAATTAAAAACTTAAAATGCACTGTTCCAAATTATTCTGCACAACACAGTTTCAAACCGTGTTATTGTTGTAAGGAACTGAAAATGGTCATTTGTTTAGTTTTCAATTAGAAGCATTAGCATATTACTGAAATCAAAAGTTATTTCAGTCAAAAAATCAGGTCAAGTTACATTTGAACATAGGACCCTTATTTGACAGGAGCTTCTCAATTCTTGCATCCATTGAACTTGTGAGTTTGTGGAGAGTTTCTGCTTGAATTTCTTTGCAGGATGTCAGAATATTCTCCCAGAGCTGCTGTTTGGACGTGAACTGCCTCCCGCCCTCATAGATCTTTCGCTTGAGGATGCTCCAAAGGTTCTCAGTAGGGTTGAGGTCAGGGGAGTGGGTGCTCTGAATCAGCTACAAATCTCTTAATACTGTCTTAGTACGATGATCACGTTTAAATATCTATGGTTTTCATACCTTGTCCAAGGTATTCAACTATTTCACGCTTTTCGGCACTAGAGAGATCCTTTTTCTTTTCCATATTGCTTGAAACTGGTGGTCTGCTTAATAATATGGAACATCCTTCTTAAGTAGCTTTTCCTTTAACCCTGGAGAACGCACGGGGTCAAATTTGGCCGCAGTTAA
>JACM01072429.1:0-12150 GCA_000787095.1 Periophthalmodon schlosseri
AATAGTGGGCAGTCCTCTGATTAGCTATGTGCACTATTTGTGAGTGGGTGATGTGAACTTGTATCAGAGGTCAAAGAATAATATATAAGGGAATAATGGCTGGGAGAAAAAAAAAAAAAAAACAAAACAAAACAACAATAGCCATTCTCTGATCTACCCGGCAACAACATTAGCATAAGCATTGCTAAAGCAGCACATTAAGATGAAATGTATGCATTATACATATATCCATATACAGGAAGGACCTTATACCAGCGCATAGATTGCACATATAAATGCCATGGTAAAGGAGACTGTGAAGGATATTTCCTCTCATCTTTAATAAATACATTTGCGTAATCTTGAAAGACTCTTTGATTATAGAGAAAAAAACAGCCTTTTATGTCATAGATATTTGGTAATGAACAGTATTTGCCATTCAGTGACTCAAACATGAAACTGTGAAAAACAGGTTTGGATGTTTCTTTTACAGGATCCTTTCTGTGCACAAACTGTTAGGGTTGCCAGAAAATCCATACAAAAACAAGCACTGAAACCAGAAACCTAACCTTATACCTTAGTATAAGACTATGAGAAAATTAAAGGAAGTACTACTATTGTGTTAGTATTGTATTGGAGTGATTATGCAGCATACAAAAATGTGTATTTTATAATCCTGGTGGTATCGGAATCTGTATGGAGTATCAAGCCTTTTTTCCTCAGTATAGAATTTGAAATATTTGCATCTGGTATTAATGTAGTAGTAGTAATACCTGCAATACCAAGTAATACTACTACAAGTATCACAAGATCAAATCATGAAACTACTCTAATATAAAGAATTTTACCTTGGCACATAGAAGCTATCGTTATTTTTGTTTTACTCCAGCTTGAGCTGATATATGATGAACAGAATTAGAAGACAGGGGGCTAAAATATATTTCGTGTTTTTTTTCTAAAATAGAAATGGATTTCATAAATGGATTCAATTTGGATTAAAAACAGCTATTTACGATATTTTTGTGTGAGAAATTATACTTTTTAATACTGAGTCACTATTGCTAGATATTTTGGCATTGATCCACCCATCACTACTGACAACAATACAAACAGTACAATATTAAGCCACAACACTGTAAAAAAAGCAGTGAATATAAGAACAGGAGGCACTCACCGCTGATCCACTTGGCGTTGGGGTCATGAACTTTGAAGTCCTTCTTGAACAGGTCTGTCACTGTCAGTTTGCTCTTCAGGGCCAAACGATCGTCCTCTCCTGGAGAAACAAAGTATCTATAAGGATAACAGGAAGTGTGCTATGTGTTTCTACTGTGGGACGTTGGTTGCCCTTGACGACGTGATAATTGCTATATTCCCCATAGAGATGTCAGAGGGCTGGTACTGTCTGTTCATAGTGTGCTGTGAATGTAAGGTCTACATCAGAACTAAACCACGACTAAATGAAGACATCATTAAGGCTAAACCAAGACTTGAAAGGCTGAATTCATATTTGCATATGACAGAACTGGGACTAAACCTGGAACTAAACCAGGACTGGACCAGGACTGAATAAAGACATCATCAAGACTAACACAGGACTGTAAAGGGTGCGTTCATATTTACAACACATCAAATTTAGGAATAAAACTGGATTAAACCTGTAACAGAACCTGGACTAGACCAGGGCTAAATCAGAGGGCTAAAGCAGGACTAGAACAGGACTAGACCATCTACATCATCATGACTAGACCAGGACCAAACCAGTGCAAGTGTGAACCTAAACAATAGGCCTCTATTAGGATTACAACAAAACTAGGATAAACAAGACCAGTAGGACCAAGGCTAAATCAGGATCAAACTAATAATACACCAAATATAACACAGGGTTAACCAGGACTGAAGTAAGGGTGCGTTCACAAAATCACATCCAAATTGGGACGAAACTGGGGCTAAATTTCTAAATTCCTATAGACCAGGACTAAACCAGGACTAACCAGGACTAAACCAGGACTAAAACCAGGAATAAATCAAGACTAAATCATGACTAAACCAGGACTAACCCAGGACTAAATCAGGACTAAACTGGGCTCAAACCAGAACTCAACAAGGACAAGTTTGAACACACCAAAAAAAAAAAAACCCTAAACTAAACCAAAATGTATTTAGGACTAAACCAGGGCATGACTAAACAGGACTAACCCAGGACTAAATCAGGACTAAACTGGGCTCAAACCAGAACTCAACAAGGACAAGTTTGAACACACCAAAAAAAAAAAAACCCTAAACTAAACCAAAATGTATTTAGGACTAAACCAGGGCTTCTTATAATGATGCTAATATAGACCTCAGGATCTCCAAGAAAATGACACAAAAAACTGTATATTGTCTTAAAGTGCATTTAAAAAAAAAAAAAAAAAATTAAAATATACAATGCATGTAATTCCATTTTTATTTTCTGTATGGACAATGACAACAACTCTAAATGGAATCTAAAATAGACATGGGGGGGCAACCTGTGGGTCAGTGGATCTGACCACTCAATCAGTGATGTTTATGTTGAGGCCATACTGCCCGTATAGGAACTGAATACAACGTAAGCATAATGTAGACTCCAAGCTTCTCAATCTTATTTCTTACATCTCATTTTGAACAATGGGTAAAAATATAAAAAAGGTCCAAATGGAAAATCAGAATTGCGTAGATATTCGGTGAAGGTTGACAGTGAAAGCTTGGCAAGTGGTTGACGCTTTTCTTGTTAGATTTAAGTACAAGATTTACCTGTATTTTAGAAGGAACACAGAGAAAGAACAAAGTGTATTTTTGGCAGAACTGCACATTTGGAGAAGACGGCGTTCCCTTTAGCACGGCTTTTTTTATGCAGCGCTAAAAGCCATTACGCCATTATATGAAACCATTACGGCCATTCAAACAGCCAACAATGGAGCTGCTTTTAGCTACTTTTGGGATCTCAACGACAACTCGACCTGTGTCTTGTCCCATTCACGGCAGATGGAATACTTTTGGAATAGCAGTAATGGCAGAATAGATAGCGCATTATTTATCCAAACAGGTAAAAATGTGGGTGAATTTTAAGACCAGGGTTTTTAAATAAAGTTTTTTCAATTATGTGATCTTTTGGGATTACAGTACAGCTAAACCAACAACCAAATATGTGACAGAAATAAGGACGAGCAAAATTTTAAATCTATTTTTTTGTGAATATTCAGATGATGTTTCAAACTATATTTTAGCAATTCCCCAGTTATGCCTTTCATCGTTCTTTTCCTGTGTTTCGTATTTGTTTTTTGTTGACTTTTATGTGAAGCACAATTGAATTGAATTGAATAAAAACCTGTAAATGTCCTAGTTGCAGTTGAGGTCGAAGTATCAAACTATAAGTGAATGCACTTTACTTATTTAAAGATACCCTGCACGTTTATTCATTTTAACCAGTTTAAAGCCAGTTCATTTACAGCCTTTTTTAAGTTATAGACAGACAATATACTTGATATTCTATTTTCACATTTCTTTCAAAACAACTATTATGACATTATTATTTCTCCCACCAACAACTTAAATACAGTTCAAATTCAACAGTACTGGAATACATGGAATACATTACAATATGAGTGGTATTAGTATAGTACAAGTCAAAATAATACTTGTACACATACTACTTGTTTCTTGAGTAATTGTCGTCTTCTGTCCAGTGAGGTTCATCTGGTCTCACGTTATGTATTTTAATAGATTCTTTTTCCAGACCAAGGTTTAGTTTGCTCTGATCTAAAAAAAAAAATCAATTAAAATAAATGTATTCTGTATTTATTTCAGTAAACTTACATAAAGCTAATTATTACCCCTATTTCTGTTCTGTTATTCGCCATTCTCTGTAATCAAGGTTAAAAATAAGCATTACAAAAAGATCGTCCTTCAACCCATTAAATCAAAAGAAAGTACATTTTTGCTCAGAAATAATCCTTGACACAATGACATTTGGTATTTCAAGTTCACTCGCTCTGGAGGAAGAGAATGTTCTTTCACTATTTTGTATTATTTTAACCTTGCCAACACGTTTGTCTATTTTTTCCATCAAAATGTTATTTTTGTTACAGCTTTTCGCAATGATGACTAGCATTCAAGCTATATTCTATGGGATTTACAAATGCAGCAAATGCAGTGAAGATGTGTAGTATTTCTATATCTATGTCTATATGTGCTTCTATAGATGCAGTTTCAGCATTGTTAGGTTCAAATCCCATTGTAAAGCTTATAGATTACTTTGAAGTCCTTGAGTACACAGCGTTCATTCTTTTATGTGGAGAACTAATAGCTTTATAACAATGAGCTGTAGAAAACAAGTTTGTGTTCACATTCGTTGACCATCAACAAAAGTACATGACCTCGTGGTTTCAAGGTGGACTATGGAAATTTTCCACCTATAGTAATAAGTATAATTTTCCTATAGTCTGAATGGAGATGTAATGTTACATTACAAAACCTATTTATCTCATCCACTAAACAGGGGAAGGGGGGGGGGTCTGAGCCAAACTCAATACACGTAATTTGCTCTCTCTCCTCTCTCTCCTTCTATATGTCTTTCACACTCTCTCGTCTCACTCTTTTCCCTCTCTCCTCCTCTCCCTCTTTTCCTCCCTCTCTTTCTCCCTCTTTCTCTCTGTCTCACTCTTTCTCCCTTACTTTCTTTCCTCCTCTCTCTCTCTCTCTCTCTCGCCCTCTCTTTCTCCCCTATCTTAATCTCTCTCTCTCTTCCGCTCTAAGTGAGTGTGACGTCACCCATAGCGTTCGGCTCCAGTCAAATGAAGCTCATCGAGGCTAGAGCAGTTATAGGGGCCAATTTGGAGCCGAGTTCAATATTTGGAATTCTGATCGCAAGTATCATAGCAACCAAAGAGCCAATCCAGAGTGAGGCTATTGAAGGTAACACCCATTCCTGCCCGTACTGTTGGTTTAGCAGGGAGCGGGCGCTTAGCAACGCTATCTATCAAACCTGCTGCTAACACTAGTGGGTGCGACCTTGGGGAAAGAAGGTGCCTCTTTGGTCTGTTATTAATGTTCATATCTTAGTTTACGGACATAATAGTGAAATAAAAACACCAGGATCATGTAGAGCGAGTTAATATGAACATTTTAAGACCAAAATGACGAGTCTGACAGCAGCAGTTACAGAGAGAGGGTTAGGGTTAGAGAGAGTTTTTCAGTGGAAAGCGAATTGAAGCCGGAGTTGATGGAGCCGGAAGTGCGCCCATGATCACTTCCTATTTGGAACGTGGCAGCTAGCAGCTAGCATGTCCATTTATATATACAGTCTATGGTTTCTATTCATATAGATGAATAATGTTCTTATGTATTTTAGATTGTGTCTTGTATTATGTATTTTACTGTAGAAAAACTGAACTAGGGATGGGAGTTGAAAATTTGCGCTTGCTACACTCGTATCGCATCAGGTGCAGGCTTTGTTTTGTAACTATATCTGATTGCACTGTCCCCGCCAAATAAATAAATAAATAAACGAATAAACCACAGTGGGCATATAACTGGCATATAGAGTGACTTTGTGATATATTTTATTTCATGTAAAACTTTTGTGTCATTCTGCATAACGCTAACGCTAGCTCATCATCATGTAGTGTGGCACCATATGACTTGCCGTGTTAGCGTAGCGACTTGAAGAGATGCAGCGAGTGCTTCCTGTCTGGCTGTGCACATCTGCTAATTCTGCTCTCACAAAAGCTCTGATCCAGCTCCGCAGCTGTCGGAAAACTCAAAGGAACGAGAAGGATCCAGGAAGGCAGGGCACACAACCAAACCAGAAGTGACAGCAGACATCTCATTCAGAGTCACGCAGCATTCTGCACGTACGGCTGAGGGAAAGGAATAAGTCACTATCATGAGGTGATAGAACTGATCGCACGTCCCAGGAGGTTTAATGAGTAATAATCTTTATAAATGTCATACTTTAATATAACACATGTAAAGGTAACACTTTCTTCATAACGTTATATACGTCCTGCTCACAAATTCTTCCGTCAGCGAAAAAATTCTATTATCATTGTGATATGGAGTATCAATTATTTAGTATCATGATAGCAGTGGTTTCTGGGATGACCTGGGAACACCTTGGGGTCCCACCGGAGGAGCCTGGGGTGAAGGAAGTCTGGGAGCCCCTGCTTAGACTGCTGCTCCCGTGATCCGGATAACCGGAAGAAAATGGATGATAACACTGGTGTGATATAATATATATATGGTGATCATAGACTGTATATATAAATGGACATAGCTAACACGCTAGCTGCCGTGTTCCAAATACGAAGTGAGCATGGTTCTGTTGACTCTGGCTCCAGTTCACTTTACATTGTCAAACTGTCACTCCTCTCTCTGTAACTGCTGCAGTGGTCTTAAAATGTTCGTATTAACCCGCTCTACATGATCCTGGTGTTTCTATTTGGCTATTGTGTCTGTAAATTAAGATATGACAGACAAATCAGGCGCCTTTTTTTCCCAGAGGTTCCCTAGCGTTAGCAACAGGATTGATTGACAGTGTTGCTAAGCGCCCGCTCCCTGCCAAACCAGCGGTGCGGGCGGGAACAGCCTCACTCTGGATTGGCTCTTTGGTTGCTATGATACTCGCGGTATTTTGTTGGTTGTTTTGAGAAACCCATTTATAATAATAATACATTTTATTTATAAGCTTCAAAAAAAGCCAAATCAAGGACATTGTTAAAAACATAAAACAGGCGAATAAAACACATATAACACAGAACGGGATGATGTGGTAAAAGTGATGGCTATGTGGTGTAGAACTGTCTGCTAAGTTCTGAGTCTGAGTTTGAACAGAGAAAGGGAGGAGCTGAGGAGCAGAGCAGCGAGATAAAGGGTAAGTTAGAACTTGGGCAAAGGTTGTTGAAATCTATAAGATCCAAGGCGTTTTTTGTTTGTTTGTTTTTTTGAATAAGAGTGATGCAGTTTTGAGTGACTGACTTTTGAGGGGAAAGTTCCAGTGGTCAGGGAGGAGTACCTCACTTGCCTCACGGGGCAAGTGAGGGAAAACGGGGTTATGCTATACACTGGACATAATCATAGTTTTGATGATTGAAATGGTCATATTGAATCGTGAGAGACCCTGTGATTCTCAGCCTTAAACATAACTATACTTAGGTCACAGAGGCTTTTTCAATCGCCCAAATCTATATTATGTGCATATTACATCCACGTATATTATCATATACTCATACTCTGCAGCTGATGTCATCAACATTCCCTGGGGGTGTGCAGCTAACTGTAGGCACTGCTCTGTCTGAGGCTGTTAGACTTTAATCTGAGCTTTATTTTAGAACAATCTGACCAGAAAGAGCTGATTTAGCTGGAGCTACAACAGGTGAGATGATTTGTGCTGTGAAAAAGTCTGTCACACATAACATTACAGTGACAAGCTAGCTAGTATTAGCCAACAGTTCTTCAGTTAGTTATTCACATTATTTGTTAAAAATCTAACATCTAAACACCATGAACGCTCATATTGATCACAGGCTCCTGAAAATGTGTTGTATAAATCCATTTTGTGTTTTGTTTTTTTGTTTTTTTTTGAGTTTCAGACAATATTAAAACATTTTTTTGACAGTGTTTGCTAATGTGTGCATTGCGTCACCATGGTAACTGCTGAACATCCACCGTAGACATACATGCAAACCCACGTGATGTTACTACAAAGTATCAGTAGTAGTAGAAATGCATATTGTAGTAGTTTTAATACATTGCTGTGGAGGTGCAGCTTGTCAACTTCAAATCCTCACTCAAATGTCACTTTTGTTTATAAGCTGAAGTACAAGAGTGATTGACTCCACAGACTTTCTCCTGCAGAGTAAATTATAAAAAGTCTTTGGACTGAACCTGTAAACTAGACGTTGATAGACACCTCACATGGCGTAACTTTTCTGTACTTTTTCAATTTGCATTTCAAAGTTAAGGTGACATTGCTCAAGTTAAGCGAAGCTAGGTGCGGCGCAGTTCATTTAATGTGATTTTGTCCTCCGTCTGCTTTCTGTCAGATGTTCATTATGTATATGGCCCGCAAACCCTCTTTTTAATCAAGTGTTGGGGCTATTGCGAGGACACAACAATAACTTGCAGCATTCGTGCTCTGTCTGAGGCACATTGAATCAAACAGATGGATGGAGGAGACAGCAAAGCTCCAAAAGTCTCACACAGTTTAACACAAGGGACTGCATCACCTTTAAAGCATCTGCTCAGCCAGTCACAACCGAGAGACTGGGAAGGTCTGAGCTGGACCCAATACTGCACCTCTCTCACTCTTTGCCTATCTATCACTCTCTCTCTCTAACTCGCTCTCTCTTTCTCCCTATGTCCCTCCATCTCTCTCTCCCTATTTCTCTACTCCTTCTTTTCTCTCTCTATCTCTCACTCTCTCTCTTTCTCTCCAGTTTTCCTTCTCTCCCCTATCTATCTATCTATCTATCAATCTATCTATCACTCTCTCTTTCTCTTTCTACCTCTCTGTCTATATCTCTCACTCCCTCTTCCTATTTCTTTCTCTCTCTCTTCTCTCTCTCTTTCTCACATGCACAAACACATACATGCTCACTCTATCCCTCGTTCTCCCTCTCTTACTCTCCATCTCTCTGCCCCCTCTCTCTATCTCGCTCCTGCTTCCCCTCACTCACTCCCGCTCTCTTATTCTCTCTCTGTCTCTCCCTCTCTCTCTGATCCTTTCTCCCCTCTCTCTTTCTCCCTCTCTCTCTGCCCCCTCTCTCTCCCTCTACCTCTTCCCCTCACCCACCCCCACTCTCTTACTCTCTTTCTGTCTCTCCCCCTCTCTCTACCCCTCTCCCTCGCTACCTCTCCCTATCCCTCTGTTTCTCCCTGTCTTACTCTCTCTACCTCTCTCCCTTGCAACCTCTCCCTCTCTATTCCTCTCTCTTTCTCCCTATCTTACTCTATCCCCCTCTCTCTCTGTCACTCTACCTCCCTGTCTCTCTCCCCCTCTCCGTTGCTCCCTCCCTCTCCCTTGCAACCTCCTTATCTCCCTATTCCTCTCTTTCTCCCTGTCTTACTCTCTCTCCATCTCTCCCTCTCTCCCCCTCTCCGTCGCTCCCTCACTCTCTCCCTTGCAACCTCGCTGTCTATTCCTCTTTCTCTCTATCTTACTTTCTCACCATCTCTCTCTGTCACTTTCTCTCCCCTTCTCCCTCTCTCTCTATTCCTCTCTTTCTTCCTATCTTACTCTCTCTCCATCTCTCTCTGTCACTCTCTCTCCCCTTCTCCCTCTCTCTCTATCCCTCTCTTTCTCCCTCTCTCCCTCCCTCCCTCTCTCTCTCTCTCTCTCAGATGGTAAGATTTAGAGGGACTGCAGACAGATTAAATATCAATATGGATTATTCAAACTCCAAGAGAAGAAGTTGAAAGTTTAAGTCGTTTCCTTGAGTTAAGTCTCTATCTTTCTCAGACACAAAGAGGAGGATTGTGGGGACTATAAACCGAGCCGGGTCTAATGCAGGGTCAGCTCCTCTTCTCTCAGTATTAAATATAAAACTGTCACTAGACTTTTGGAATGACAAAGACACTTAATACTAAAATATTTAAAACTCATTTCGAAGTGAATGCAGCATCTCTATATGATTTAATCAAATACAAACTTCATATAACGCAATATTATATTTTAAATCTTTTTTCCAAGTCTTAAGGGAAACCACTATATTAAAAAACTGCATTATGACTGTCACAAATATAAGGAATTAAAAGTGGAAATATGTTGCCTACAGTGAATTTAAAGGTTAAAGGTCCTATATTACACAAAACTGACTCTTGTGAGCTTTAAGCCATGTCATAATGTTACCTCCTCAGAATCATACCTGGAGCTGATTTTGGTTTCATTCACACATGTTGAGTAATCCTTTAGTCTGTCTACATCTCCAAAGCTCAAAATGCTCTGTTCCACCTTGTGATGTCATGAAGCGGTAGTTTTCAAGTTAACAGCTCCTTTTACCTTTAGTTCAGTAGAGATTGGACTTTCCAAATGATCCAAATGATTCTAGTGAAGGTGTATGGAGTTTAAAAACACAGAGGAGCACTTCCTGTGTTACCACATGACATCACAAAGTGGAACAGAGTGTTTTCAGTTTGAGAGTAGAACTCAGCCTAAATATGCAGGGTTTGTGTGTTAAACATGTGTGAATGAAACAAAACACAACTCCAGGTCTGTTTGTGACAATGAAATAACATTAGAACAGATCAGTAAATTGTGTAATATGGGCCTTATATAAATCATCCTTCAATGCTGCTGGAGCACTGTGCCTGGCAACCTATCTCCAGATCTTGAACATCTTTCCCTGTTAATTGTCACCAGAACAGCTCGAAAAAAAAAAAAAAAAATCTATTGTTTCTGTTGAACAAAATTCAGCACAAATCTGTATCAAAATCAAAACATTTGAAGCTTTATTATAGAGCTCAAAATCTGCACAAATAATACTTTTACTTTTTACTCTTTAAATACATTTTTAAACGGGTACTTTCATACTTTTACTTAAGTACAGTTTTCATGTGATATTTTTACTTTTCCTGGTATCTGTACTTTTACTTAAGTAACGAAACAAAGTACTTGTTCCATCACTGTTATTCTGACGAGCCGCCGCTCACAATGTTGACGATGCCGAGTTTAAATTCAGGAAGTGCTCCGGCTCGTTCTTCTGTGTCTAAATCTCTCTGTGAACAAGACGAATGAAGCCCTGTGTGAAATGGAGACTTTACGGCAGCCCAGTGGCGTCCCTCGCCCGCAGTGGACACATCTTCAACATTCTACACCAAATCTCTTATCATTAGTTTATGCAAAACGTCTAAGCCCATTTCCCTGATTTAAAATATGACTTTGGGTTGTAAATTCTTTCTCTAAATGCTCCCCAACATGAACAGCGTTTTGTAGCGGTATGTAAAACCGCTCTAGGGAGGACTGTCTCATTAAAAAGCTAAATCCCTGTGCCATTCAAAACAATATATTTTCAGTGTAATTACGAGACTTCCAGCGGGATCTTTTTAAGTAACAAATCTGGCAACCACTTGTGAGCAGCCAACTGTAGCTTTGATGCATTGTGTAAGTCTGTACAGTGTGGTAATGGGTGGTAGTAGATGTAGAAGTGGTAGTAGTGGAAGAAGTAGTAGTAATGGTAGTGGTAGTAGTAATGGTAATGGGTGGTAGTAGTAGTATTAGTAGAAGTAGTAGTAGCAGTAGTAGAAGTAGCAGTAGACGTAACAGCAATTATAGCTGTAGTAGATAGTACAGTATGGTAATAAGAAGTAGTGGTATCAGTACAATAGTAGTAATAGTAGTAGTAGTAATAGTAGTCACCAGTACTGACAAAACTGATGCCAATTTGCAGGTGTTGTAGTACAAGTAGAAGTGGCAGTAGATGTAACAGCAAGTATAGGAGTAGTAGACAGTAGTGTATGGTAGTAAGAAGTAGTAGTATTAGTACAGTGGTAGTAGTAGTTGTTGTTGTAGTAGTAGTCACCAGTGCTGACAAACTGATACAAATTTGCAGTTTTTACATCATAGTATCGTAATTGTTGTACACGCAGCAGTGATTATATAGCAATTATATCAGTAGTAATTACAATATTAAGTATCAATGAGGATTTATATTTATAGTTCAAGTATAAGTTACTAACAGTACTTCTTAATGGCGTTAAAAGCAATAGCAGTAGTTGAAGTACTTGCATTATATACCAGTCATAATGGCTGTTGTAATAATAGTAGTTATAAAAGTGCCAAAGTAATAATGATAATAGATGTACTCCTGCATAGTAGAAGTAGTAGTAAGAGTAGTATTCGTATTTTAGTAATAGTAGCAGTAGTAGTAGTAATGATTGTAGTATAGTGGTGATAGCGGTAGTAGTGGTAGTAGCAGTAGTAGTACTCATTGTTTTAAAACAAAGCTGGAAGACATGTTTTTGTAATAACAGCAGAAGTAATAGTTGTACTCCCATACTTTGTGGTAAAGTAATAGCAGTACTGGTAGTAGTAGTATTGTTGTAGGAGTGGTTTGTTGATGGATGTTTTCCTGACAGAAAACACAGGCAGTTTGCTACAGCTCCTGACACCACTTTGTACCTGATATTGCTCTGTCTCTCTCCCTGCCCTTTCTC